>JADLZL010008249.1:0-183546 GCA_015844335.1 Chrysopogon serrulatus | reverse complement strand
ATTGTTTTAATTTCAAATTGACAAAAGTTATGATGCGATCTAAGCAAAGTTCATTGTGTTCGATTTTTCAGTATCTATTTAGAAAATTACATGATTTCTAGAGATCCTTCTGCGCGTTTGTTTTTTTTTTGTTCATAATAAGAGGACAGAAGAACGTGAAGGTAAAGCTAGAAGTCCTGTCGGCCTTTGGACTGGCGAGTTGAGTTTTTCCAAGGCCAGCAAGTGGACGTGAATGCCGAAGGAGAAACAAAAAATGCACCAAGAGAAAGGCTCAAAAAGACACCAAGAAGAGAAGAATCTGCCGAAGCTTGATGTTTCCGTTGTATATCCTATTTCTGATTTTAGAAAACTAAGAAATGAAGTCGGTAGAGGTGCCCAAAGGACAAAAATTTATTTGGCTACTACTGGTACCGTAGTACATGGTAGCAGCCTAGCAGGGTCCGGAATTTCGGTGGTCACTGTGCAGTGATAGTCTGGGGCTAACCAGCTGAACTGCTGAACCGATGAGTACGAGTAGGAGCCAGTAGCCAGTAGACGATGAGATCCCAGCGGCCAGCAGTGCAGTGCAAGTGCGCACACACTCCCCAAGTCGCCCGGTCCCGTTGCCGAACGAAAACAGCTGCCGAACCGTTCTACGTACCCTGCACAGCACCCCGGCATGTAAGCCCGATAAAGAAATGGCAGCAGTAGCAGCCGAGCAATGTCTACCGGAGTAGAGAACACTCTGGCGCCATGTCCAGACACTGTTCCTCCACATTAGCTCATCACGCGCGGCGTCGTCGGCGTCGTCGTCTTCTTCTTCTTCTTCTTCTTCTTTTTTTTTTTTTAATGAAAGTTCCTCTCATCTTAACATGGCACGCATGGAGGAGGAGCTTCGTAGCGTGATGATTCAAAGGACACGCGGCTTATTATCATTGATCCTCAAACCGCCTTGTTTATGTTTACATGGCATCTGAGCGCACTGCCGTGCCGGCCAGTTTTGTCCGGTACTAACCGCCGGACTAAAAATCTCGGGCTTCATGGCCTGACGTTCGGCAATGGGATCCTAGCTACTGAAATTGCATCGCCATATATAGATAGATTCATGACAGCAACAGGTTGAGAATGGCCAGCTCGATACCAACAGCGATATGCATGTTGGGGTCGCCGGCCAGCCGGCCGGCAGGCACCCAGGAAGAGCGCGAGGCGAGCCTGCTAGAGGACGCCATGGGTTTTCCCAAATTGTGTGGCTGTGTCAGCGCACAGTACACATCTACTATATTGATATAATGACTCACTTATGTGCAATCAAAGCTGGCTGGGTCCATCCGCAATGTTTTTCCCCCACCTCTTAATAATGAACATGTTCATCGTGTTGCGACTGCGAGGGACATAAACAGGCAAAACCAGTACCCGTGATTAGCCCTAGCCCTAATGTTTGGAAAAGCACCTGCGAGTTGACGCAAATGCCAAACTGGTATAGGAAATTTGCATAGTACCTGACCACCACTAGTACTAACAGCGAAAGGATCAAGTGGCAAAACCACGGGCGGGCCGGGGTGGGTTTCCTGTGGAAAGTGAGCAAAGGCTTATTGCAAATTGCATGCGATGCAGTTAACCTGGTTTTAGAATCTGATGAATATACACAGCGCTTTGTGACAGACGACTCTGGAGTACTCCTCCTATCTTGGTTGTACAAATTTTGCGTCACGGTCGAGGTTGATGACGATGCGATACGAAATCCATATCCCTGTGCGACAACATCAGTCCACAGGAGCGTTGATCCGTTCGTCCCGTCCGTAGTATATCCAGCTGGGCAGCTGGCCGAGCTTAATTATTTGTAATCGATGCCCTCCTCCTCGATCCTCTTTCGATCTGTGAAGGTGACACGGCCACTGTTGTCCTGTCCTGTGATTCCTTGATCGAACGATGCCCTGACGTCCTCAGCTCCGAGTCTCCGACACAATCCAGACCTCGCAACAACGACCGCCGAGCTACGAGTACCCCGCCGAGCCGAAAGGATAAAGCTATGCCGCGTGCAGATCCCGTCGCGTCAGTCAAATTCGGCATCTGTCTCGAATCAGGCTTTCGAGCTGCTCTGGCTGCTCGCGACTGCTGCTGGCTGCTGCTCTCTCTCTCTGCTGGGCACTGTGCAAACAGCCAGCAGCAGCCAGCCGAACATGGCGTCGCGAATCAGTTTCGAGCTAGCCCAGGAGGGACCAGACACCATGGAGCGGGCCACGTCGGATTAACAGTTTTTTTTATTGCCTCTCATTATACTGTTCCTCACGATGGAAAATCATGTGCCGAACGTGGTTCGAATGTATTGTTTTCTGTGGGAAATCATGTGCCGAATGTGGTTCGAAACATGATCGGTGCCTTCCACAGCCGGAAGCACGCCACCCGGACTAGCTGCCGGTCCCGTCGGATTAACAGCTGCAGCCTGCAGGGAGCGTGAGAAACCCAGGACCGACCAAGCGGCCGGGTACGCACACACACGTGAAGCAGCGGCGCCTAGCTAGGCCTAGCAGTAGCAGTACAGCACTGCACACACCTACCGGGCCGACGGGGCCGTGGTGCCTCACTAGCAGAGCGAGCAGGCCGGACGAGGACGACGATCCGGACGCGAGCTCTGCTGGCCTCGTGCGCGCACTTGTGGGTCACACGGCGGCGGATGAGGACGGGAGTGGTTGGCGCCGGCGTATATGGCCGCGAAAGGCGCCCAGCACCGGAACGGGCCGGAGTCTCCCAGGCGTGGGGGCCGTCGTGGGGTGCGGCCTGGCCTGTCTCTGCTCTGGCCCGTGTTGGGTGGGAGAAGAGAGGGTTTGATGGCTCAGTGTGTGTGCAGTTGCGCTGCGTGCCCGTTCGCCAACCACCCGTTGGAAGGCCGGTCAGGCTCAGAGGTCTGTGACTGTGTGTGAGGTTCACGCGTGCCGCGTGTGCCTACGCCACGGAACAGTCCATCTTTGTATTGTAGACGCCAGGAGTTGGCCTGGGATCAACGTAGCCGGCGGGCCGGGGACGAGGTCGATGGTTCGCGCCGAGGTTCAGCTGACACGTCTATTGTTAGTTGCTGCTGCTGCCACGCGTATAGTACTTTCAGAACGAAATGATTAGCAGTCTGCCATGAATAATGATGCAGATGGCCAGACAGCATCAGGCCGATTCCTTAATTATTAGAACTCTAATAATTATTACTCCATCCGTTTCAAATTATGCTTTTAACTTTTTTGTACATACAATTTTCTATGTATCTGGACATCAAGTTATGTATACATGTATAAAAAAAAATAGACGTACCAAAAAAAAAAATCAAAGCACAAAGGGTACAATCTCATGTTTACAGTGTTGACGTTTAAGTTATTATCAAGATTTTCAAACTCCCCACTACAATTGCCGCTATCAATGGATATATCTGTTTATTGAGGGCCAAATTATTTGCTTCTATGTACAATTTAGAAAGGAAGTAATGTACAGTAATATGGAACCATGGCTTGTATTAACAAAATAACACTCTAAACAGATATTCGTAGTGACAAAATATCTGTACTGTACATGTACTCATTGTTACACATCTAGTACAGTACTGCCACCACCGCATGGTTCAAACAGACAACAAAGAGAACCCACAAAACTGTCCGAACACCAAAGGTGTGATGCGTGATACTGTGGGTTTTTGCAGGGCCCGTGGACATCTTTCACGGGGAAGATGGGGCAGGTGGTTTCGGAGTCTGATTTTTCTGGTTAGCTGCAGCTTGGGCAGCAAAGTTTCTTGTGTCAGTCGCCATGGACTTCTTGATCTGATGGTCATTACATGAAAAAAAGAGTAATACATCAACACAACATGAAAGGAAATCAGCCGATGCAAGTAGCAGATTCAACAGTCAGAAGAATGTTCAGGCAAACGAGTTATTTTCAAAACAGCATTCAACATAGGTTGGAATTTTGCCAATTCAATAGTTATACTATGTTTCCAATCCCAATAATATTTTCTAGAACATCCTCCACGTTTTGACACATAAGATCGGAAATGTATGTCTACATGCACACGATCAAGCATGAAATTAGATGGATAGTTGCTGAAAACTTAAAAAGTGAGTACCAGAGCAAGCCTCTCCCTGTGAATATCATTTATGTGCTGCAAATCATCAAGACGAAGATGGTTAGTACAAAATGAACAAAAATAATAATAATAAAATACTAGGAGAAATTTGAAAACAAACAATAAATAAAAGATAAATAGAAATGTAAAACTATCAACTATGAACTACCTGTTTCTTGTATAGTTTGATTTCATCACCACTGAAGCCCGGCAAGGTGATATTCCAGCTTCTCTCTGTAATGGACAACATTAAGCTACAACAAAACTGTATATTTTAAATAAAGGTAACCTAAAAGGGTAATATCACATATATTCTACAGGATAAAATAATATGGGAACCTGCATGGAGAAGTACATCTTTTGCTTCTAATGTGGTTGACTTCCTATGCTTTGCTAAAGAACAAGCAAATGTTGTGACCTGATTAAAACAGTTATCAGCAAACCACAAATTAAACTTAAACTAGCTACTGGACAAGGAGTCTCAAGAGATGTGAAATGTAGTTGCTTGATATCATGACATGCAAATACATGATTGTAACTGAACGAACCCTTTGAAAAGTTTCATCTATCAATATTCAATGGTGACGACCATGTTGTCAAAAAAAAAAAAAAGTTGTAAAAAAAAAAAAAAAAAAAGGTGATGACCTCATAGAATAATGTAGTTCAACAATAAAGGATAGATCAATCAAATGAATGAGAGGGAGAGGGGTATTTATACAGTCCAAAAAATAGAGATTAGGAGCCTTCAACCCTGTAGTAAGGAGTTTAGGCATTTCAAGAAACATTACATACAGATAATAGATTTCCTAGCCTAGCCTAGCCCAACTTGCTTATAAGACTAAAAATGCTTTGTTATTATTCTTCTTGTTGAAAAGGAAATGCATTTCCAAATTGCCAATAAAGTAGAGGGTAGAATAACTTACAGACTCAACAAAATCTTCAGCGATGTCAATAAGAACATCTTCGACTTCAGGATCCAGCTTTTCATTAGGATCAATCTGCCAAGTATTGAATGGTGTATATCAACCCAACAAATGTATTGCTCACTATTCACAAAAGTAACCAATACTTTTTACTAAATATATCCTACTTCAGCATTGGTCATCAGTAATGGGAATTTTGAAGATGAAATCACAGCCAGATTTGGCAAAATGAAGCATTAAGATATTGTACAGTGGGGGTGCATAGAAGGAAAAAAGAAAGCAGTGTTTTTTACGTCATGTCATTTGCCACAGATGCTTATAAACAGGATAAGATTCTTAAGTTTGCTCCTGGAGCTTAACAAGGTAGTTAAAGCTTATTAAGAACCCATTTTCATTGGAGGAATTAATTTTATGCAAGTGCTTAATGCTGTAGCATCATTCTCTTTTAAACACTCATGCTTAAGCACCTTGCGTTGCACATGCCCTAAGTATCAACAATGGATTCTACTTAGCTCTTGTAAGTCGCTAAAACACAATAGTATGCAGTGATGAAGTATCCTTTAAGTTGCTCCTGTGACCATATGAATTTGAATTATCATTTCAAACATGCCCAGTGGTTCTATTTTTGAAGTTTATAGAACGATAATCGAACTACCAAATTGCTGGTTGCCATGACTTCCACAGCCACTGTACAGACCTAGCAAAAGATAGACTTGCAAAATGAACTGAGAGAAACCAAAGGGACCTGCTGCACCGTTTCACACTACTTCAGAATCTTGAGTGTGAACTGATGAAATGGTTGATATAAAAAGAAAAGATAAAAAAAAAGAAGAGGAAAAACCATCTACCTTCTTTCAAAATACATTGAAGAAGTAGCAAAATGCCCGTTTCAAAATACATTGAGAAAAGAAGTAGCAAAAACCATCTAACTTCCCACATACCTGTGCAACTAATTCATGTATGCTTCTCTTGGTGATTAGTCGAGCACCAGTTTCACTAGCATTTGCATCAGTTGCAGCTGCATCCACAGATTGTACAACAGCAACATTTGGTATAGCAGGTGAATCAGGCTTTGGTGTCAATGATATTGGAGTACGAGCAGCTGGCTGCTGAGAAAGCTGTGGCTGATTTTTTGGGGCAGCACTTTGTTGATTTTGATGTGAGGAACTCTGTTGTTGTTGCTTCTGTTGCAGCTGTTGTTGTTGATGCTGCTGCTGTGTTAAAATTATGTTCTGTTGAGGAGTCACAGGTGCCGATTGTTGTGGTCTTGGTTGTGGAACTTGTGGCCTCTGTTGGGGTCTAAATGCTGAAGACAAACTTTGTGGAGTTTGCTGTGAAGCTGGCGAAGGAGAAGGAGAATTCAGAGTCATCGGTCTCATTAAAGACTGAGAGGGGGCTCTCTGTGGGAAAATAGTTTAATCAATCAGAGATTATGACATGAATTGGGATGAATAAAAAGACTTCCCATGTACATTGGATCGGATGAAGAATAGAACTTAAGCAAAAGCATCTAAGGTGCTAGTACCACAGAGGCGGTAAAATTAGACAAAGACAGTTATAATAAACAAGAATGGCGAAGCATTTGTAGACTAATAGCTGGTAAATCACATTTGTAGTGACAAATAAATTGAATATGCAATTTGTGCCTATATTAACTTGGATACTGAACAGTGTAACTTTTATGACCAGGGATTAGATATATGATGTACCCCATAACTTAAACAGAAAGATAAGTTTCCAGGAAGTACAATATTTATTGCTCTTATAAACAAGTTTTCTTACTTGTGAACCTGGCATTTGGCTACCAGATGGAATAGTAGTTGTTGATGATGGAAGTCCAGGTCTGGGCTGCTGCGGACTAGATATTGCACCTGGCCTCATCTGGGATGTGTTAATGGATCCAGCCATCCCAATATTCTGAATCCCAGGGGAAGGTTGCCTAAACTGGAGGCCATGAATAATAAGGAATCTTCAGTAAAGTCAAAAGCACAAATAAATAATGCAATATACTTACAATGGAAAGGCACCAGACCAGCAGGCAGGAAACAGATACAAATGATTTTACATTAACTAAGTTCAACATAATCTACCAAACCAGAGCATTGATGAACTACAAGCAGTGATAAGACACCATCTATATCTATACAGCTGAATTTGACAATTCCATGTGTTGATAGAAGGATGACGTGCCATGAGTTAACACAGGAGGTGAGAGGTAATAAGCAATTGAGTGTTTTCACTCCTAAGCCCACATTATGAGTTGAATTTGACAGTTTCAGGAGTGGCCGGAGTGACAAGCCATAAGCAGCCAAATCTCTAGGACAAACATCACAAAAGACTTGTATGCATTCCATAGTTTGGTTCTTAACGCTGAGGCCCCATGCTCAATAACCATGCAAAATTGGATTCCATACTTCCAGTATACTCTGGCAACTAGCTTGCAGCATTTAACCACCTGTATCTAATCCATACAGGTTATGGGGTTCGTGAAAAGAAACCACTGCATCTAGTACTCACTAGTCACTATCCATGGTTATTCTAGAGCCAAGCTACATTTCAACCAATATTTATCAACTTGTGAATTAAGATTAGCATAACAATGAAATTGACAGGGTAGACAAACCTGTGAAGATGAAGGCTGGGGCTGGTCGGGGCCGCGGTGCACCGATCCAAACTGGTGAGCAAGCGGAGGCGGCGGAACGAACCCGGTGTAACCAGCAGGCGTCTGTGCGGGACGCGGCGCAGGCACCCCGAGAACAACCCCTCCGCGCGGCATAGGAGGAGCCGCGGAGGACGAGGCCGGGACAGAACCCGAGGAGGCCGCGGCTGTGGCGGCAGAGGACGCCGACGACATCGTTATGGGCGCGGCCAGGTGGGTGTAAGGCGGCCTCATTCGCGGCGGCGGCGGCCGCGCGGCCGCGGGGGGCGGGGGCGGCGACTGGAGCCTCTAGGGTTTGAGTGGGGTTTGCGGCGGTACCTGGGGTCGGGTTAGGGGTGGTGATGGCGGAGTCGGAGGCGGGTGCTGCAGCAGCGCCAGACGTGGGTGGGTTGGATGGTGGCGCCGGAGAGGGAGCAGAAGCAGAAGCCGAGGTCGAGGAGGGCGGCGCCGCCGCGGCGTCCGGCTGCGAGGGCGGAGGCGCGTCCATGCTGCTCGACGAATTGCCCGGCCGTTCGGTGAGGGGGAATTGCGGTGCCCGTTTAGACTGTAAACGGGAAATGCTCATAGCCCAAAGCAAACAAAAAAGGCCAGACTCCAACCCTCGCAGGCCGGCCCACTAGCCCACTCAGCCACTCCACGTCTCCACTCGCCTCACGAACGCGACCCCGATCTACTCCGAAGGGCTATGCTGTTTGTCTCCAGAGTTCAGACACAAATTCGATGGGCAAAAGCGGAAAGAAACCGAGGGACTCGCACCGGCAGGGGCGCGGCCGCCGGGCGTCGCACTTCGTCGACGAAGACGGCGACGACTTACCTTCGTCAGCCTACGATGCGCCACCGCGCCAAAACGAGGACTCCTCTGACGACAACGACGACACCAGCGAAGCAACGGCGGAGGACGAACCAGAGAGGGATGCGGAAGCAGGCGAGCAGGACCAATGGCATGGATCAATGCCTTCCAAGTTTCACCTATACCAGCTCTCCGTGCAGGTACTTGATACCTCAGCTAGCTTCGGGAACAGCTTGGCAGCATGGATTTGAAAAGCCTCTGTGTTCACAACCTGTTCGACGATATGCCAATGCGTGTGATATTTTGTGTTTAGTCGCCAAAGGGGGACATCAGCTACCTGCAGAAGTTCTTCCTGATGTACGTCGGCGGGCGCGTCCCTCTCCACCTGCAGGAGGATTTCTGTGGCACGGCCCTCCTCAGGTCAAAGCACTAGCATGATAAGCCTTTGTACCAACATCCGTTCTTCGTTTTCTCGGTTACCTTGGATGCTTGGTGCTGTGTTTTACAGCTCCTTTAGCAAGAAATCTTCCAGATATTTCCATTCTGGCGTTGGTGCAAATGTTTTTAGAAGCTACCCACAAGTGTCCGAATGGCTACTATTTCGCAAAAAAAAAAAAAAAAAAAACAAACTTTTGTTTGGTGCAGAGTAGAGAACTAGATATGTGGCTTAGATTTTGGTCCTGTTTGGATGCATCGGTGCTAATAGTTAGTTCATAGCAGAAGGAAACTAGCTACTAATTTCTATTGGCGGGGCTATTAGCTAACCTATTAGTTGAGCACCGCTTGGATCCTCTATCTAATAGTTAGTTGTTCTTAGTTTGGAAATGCCAATTAATAGCTTTTTAGCAAGGTAGTTTATTTTGATCTATTAGTTGGATTATTAGTTAGGTTGTTCGGATCCACTAGTGCTAATTTTAGCTACTAGAAATTAGTACAAATGGATCTAAATAGGCCCTTAGCATGGATATATCTATTGCTCATGATTTATGGCCTTCATCTTGGCAGCACCGAGTGGATCCGTACTGATGCAAGAAGGACAGCAATCGGCTTAGATTTGGATCTTGAGTCACTTGAGTGGTGCCTTGAAAACAACCTAAGCAAGATTGGAGCTGATGGATATTCAAGAATGTTGCTTTTCCAAGGAAATGTTCTACAACCAAAGGAGGCCCGTCTTGTCAAGCAAAAGTTTAGTGACCTTGTGCATGGTCTCGATGTGAACAGCCACAATGGCTCAGGAAGCAACAGTTGCGAGCAGACAGGTCTTGCTGACTCAAAGTGCTTAGCCAATTCGACCATGTCAGAGGCAGCTTTTCCTGGAAGAGATATTATCTGTGCATTCAACTACAGCTGTTGTTGCCTGCATAGTCGAAAGGACTTGGTTTTGTATTTCAGGCATGTATGCAGTGCGCTCTCAAAAAGAGGTGGTATATTTGTCATGGATGTATATGGTGGCACATCATCTGAACGCAAGTTACGTCTCCAGCGGAAATTCCCCAGTTTCACGGTGAGTGATGTTGAGTTAATTGTTAGCATTGAATAGTAGTTATAAAATTGCAAAGGTTCTATTCTTTGGAAGTAATGGGAAATATGGTAGATACAAAATATCTTAAGATTGGCATTTATTTATAGTTTTGCTGTGTTTTACTCTTTCTTTTTTATCGAGGTTTGCAGTATCTATAAGAATTTACAGCGTGCCAAACAGATATATTGGTAGTGTTGTCTGTAATATGCAATATAGGATATGTTTGAGTGTAATATTTTCCTATTTGAGCAATATGATTTTCTATTGGTGTCCCAGTTCATTGTTATATTTGATTTATTTTGGTATGGACATGTACTAAGCTAATATATTTAAGGCCATCTATGGAGTGAATGAGATATATTTGTTTGACCTGGTTTTATATTTCTTAAATCTCTTTAGTTTTGAAATTTGAAATTTTGGCTGGATCTTTAGTAGCACATAAAGATTATAACTTCATTACACTTTGGGTTTAGTGTCCACCAAGCTTACTAGTCTTATAATTTGTGCCCTTGTACTTTGAAGTTGATATGTTGCAGTTTGTGGTTGCTTAATCAGAGTTGAGCAGTACTAAATCTTTAATTTTCTCCCCTTTTATGTACAACCTTGCATACAGTATTTCTGGGAGCAAGATGAGTTTGATATCATCAGTCGCCAAACAAGGATCAGTCTCCACTTTCAAGCTGGAAAAAAACAAATGCTGAGGCATGCTTTCACATACCATTGGCGCCTGTAAGTATCTTAAACATTACTTGTCAAAACTTCACTTCAGAATCATTGCTTATTATTCCCATTCACTTGGTTAAATGTTAGACTCTTTCAGCTCCTTCAGTTCATTAGCATTAGAACTCATCCATTAACATTGAAACTCTAGGTATAGGTTTAACAGCATTTTGGTTGCAGTATTGCACCATGGAATGAGGCTGGTGTTTGCTTTAGATGTTTCTGTGACAGTATGCTTCTTCCAATGCTATATCTATGTAGCTCTTAATAAAGAAGGATATTATCTTTGGGGCTTTCTGTAATTGTTGTCAGCTGTACACTTCTAAAAGTACCAGTGAAGCTTCCTTGCCATTTTATCTTTATCTCTGGACATTATGCACTGCAATTGCAAGACAATCTGATTATTTTCTGCAACTAGAGGAATACCACCTTCAAATTTGTAATTCTCGTCACTCTTGGCCAGATGGTCGATACCAGAGATCAAGGACTGCTTGGAGGAAGCTGGATTCAAGTCTGTCCACGTTTGGATCAGGGAGATGCCAAATACCCAGTCAAGCGGAAACGCCAAGGAATATAATGCCAACCGAGACGTCAAGTACGAAGAATCGCAGCGTTTCAATCAAGGAGATGCTTGGAACGCCTACGTCGTTGGAGTCGCAAATATCTAGCTGGTACGTGCTGAATTCTGCTACGAAAATGTGGTGGTGGCTGACTCTCAGCTTCCCCTGCCAATTAATGTTTCCTGAACGCTTACGCTTTATTCACGACTTTTTGCATCGCGTCGCTGCGAAAGTATTCAGAGAACTTGTACTTCAGAACACGGCCTCAATTATGTTTCTGTTTTTCAAAATGAATTGTTGACAAGGTACCATCCCTTGAAATGTATTTCCTACATGTACAATGTGTAGGATACGATGGATGCTTCGATAAATACTACTCCCTTTCATGGTAACTTTGCATTAGGCCTTGCTTGATATGCGTTTTTGGGTTTAGGCCATTGATCTTCCAATCGGCTATCGGTGATACAGCTTTCTACCAGATGGAGCTTTCCGCTTTAAAGCTTTTCCGCCTAATTGGCCCGTGTCTAATTAGTGAAGTGGCTATCATCTTCTCCTTTTTACTGGCATTGATGCGTAAGGCTATCCTCAGTGAGAGTTTCATGGTTCAGTTTCCAATACACCCAGTTTTTGGAAACAGTGTAGAAGAGTTTCATCCCCATGAAACTATCTCTACTCCCATGAAACTCTTACAATCTCTCTCTTCATTAATACAGTGCCACATCAGCATATTTAATGTCCATAAAATTTCATAAAACTCCCATTGAGATTAGCCTAAGTAGCAGCCTTTTTTTTTTCTTGTCCTGTCATTTTCATCTCATCGTCTGTAAATCTGTAATGTAGGCGTCTCCGGCCTGGTCCGTTCCAGACGTGGCAAACTCTTCGTAGTCATCACTCTTGGTCCACCGTCCGGTTAAGGTCGACGATCTACAAAAGGAAATAGTGTAGGCAGGCACCCCATATGTAGTTATCAGGGCGGACTGGGCTGCTGCTTTGGACCAGTTCAGCGGACCGCTAAACTGGCACAACAGGTTGCTTTTGAATTTTGTCTGCAGTCGCACATCAGGTGCGGGTGCCCATCATCAAAGTACTGACAGATTCTTTATCTTTCGTTGTATAGAAAGAAGGCTGCAGATTCTTGTTGGTGGACTCCGACGAGAAACGGGGTAGAGACGTGTGGATGGATACTATATCCGTCCAGACGATGAGCCGACAAAGGATTTTATTTGATGACACGAAACGCATGGCAAAGATCCATAACTGGTAAATAAACAAATAAACAACTAGCAATTTAACTTGGATCAACGGGATGGTTTCGGACGGTTTCTGTGAGAAAGAGTAAGAATAAGCTGAAATAAGCGGAACGAAGAGATCAAGAGACTACATGCTGGTTGCCTGGTTTAATGGTTAGGTCCCAACATCCTGCTCATGCGACGGTGAATGAAAGGATGAGAGCTGAAGCAGCAAAGAGGCCAGAAGGCCGAGGCTTGAGAGCGACGTAAACCAGATCACTCCAGCCCAAAGGGCCTTTTTTCGGGTTTCCCGATCATATAATACGGCCATACGCGTTCTAGTGGAGAAGAGCAAGCAAGGACCAGGACGCCTGGGGGCGGCAAGACCAGGGACCGAGCCTTCTGAGGAAGACCACTGGGCGCGTCGTCGGGGCAATGTCAGTCCATATGAGCCCAATTTTTCCAAGGGATCCACATCCACGTACTTTCGAAAACTACACGCCTTATTTATGTGTGCCTAAAAACACACAGGTGCTTTTTTTTTTTGAATTACACAAACGCACGCACACCCATCCCTATGAACACAAGCACGCAAACTCTACCCATATAAGCACCTCCGAAGGACTGAGCCGACAGATCTGGAGATTCCCGAAGTCACCACTGGCGTCTCGTTGTCGACGAAAACGTCGCTTACCACTTAAAGCATAATGCCGATAAATCCTAAAAAATCCCAGAATAACCAGTTGGAGGAAACATGCAGATGAGGAGCAGCAAAGGGGCCCAGCTCGATGCAAACCTTCCTCGGAATATGGATAATGGATCTGATCAAACAAAGCCCATGCAATCATCGAAACGGCATGCGGCGTGGTGTGCTTGCTTTTCTCCCGCCTGACGACGGGTCCACCAATGGGCATAGTGCGGGCATGTTGGCGGGCCCCACCCACGCTGGGCGCCGGCCACCCACGCAAAATGATTACTGCGACCGATGCACGAACCGGAGCAGGCAGGGCAGGGCACATTGGATCCCCCGTTTGCCGAACCCCAAGTCCAACCAAACCATGAATGGATGAATAGCACACTCCTATAAAATCCCACCTCGCACGCAAGCACGGCGACCGATAAAGAACTCGCTCGCTGGTCGCTGGTCGCTGCCCCCGCCCCACGCGGCCGCGCCCGCGCCCCACTCCGCCACTGCTCCTTGGCCCGGCTCGGTTCGCATCGCACGGACACGCACCCCCGCTCTCTTCTCCTCCGCTGCCTGCCTGATGCGCGCGGGTGCCCCCATGCGGATGCGGCGGCTCCGACCCAGCTAGCCCCAGCCTGGGGCTGCGCCGCGCCCGCGGCGGCGATGAAGCGGCCGCTGCGGCGCTCCTTCGCGGTGCTCATCTTCGTCGTGCTCGTCGGCGCGGCCTCCTTCTCCACCGCGCTCCGCCGCGCCGTGGCGCCCGCGCCCGCGCGGGAGCCGCCGCCGCTGCCGCTTCTCGACCCGGCGCGCCTCAACGCCACGCTGCTCCGCCTCGCAGCCGCCGATCCCTCGGAGGCGCCGCTGCGCCGGGACGTCGACGAGCTCCTCGAGGGCCGCCTCCCGGCCTCCGCCGCGCGGGCCCGCCGCGCCTGGCGCCGCGACCGCCTCCTCCACCCGCTCCACCTCCACCGCCACCAGAGCTTCCCGCTCCCGCGCCACCGCGGCCGCTACCCGGCCGACGACGACCACGACGACATCCTGCTCCACCCGCTCCCGCGCCACGAGCAGCTCCACATCGACCCCGCCCTCAGCCGCGACCTCCGCGCCTGGCACCGCCTCCGCCGCTACGACCCCTCCGTCCTCGCCGGCCTCCCCTCCCTGCTCTCCCTTCCCGGCCGCATCCCCTCCTGCGCCGTCGTCGGCAACAGCGGCATCCTCCTGCGCGCCAGCCACGGCGCCCTCATCGACTCCCACGCCGCCGTCTTCCGCCTCAACAACGCCCGCATCTCGGGCTACGCCGCGCACGTCGGCAGCAAGACCAACTTCTCCTTCATCAACAGCAACATCCTTCACCTCTGCGCGCGCCGCCCCGGCTGCTTCTGCCACCCCTACGGCCACGGCGTCCCCATCCTGCTCTACATCTGCCAGGCCGCCCATTTCCTCGACGTCGCCGCCTGCAACGCCACCTCCTCCTCCCGCCACGGCTCCCCCATCTCCGTCACCGACGCCCGCCTCGACGTCCTCTGCGCGCGCATCGTCAAGTACTACTCCCTCCGCCGATTCGTCGCCGAGACCGGCCGCGCGCCCGAGGAGTGGGACCGCGCCCACGACGCCGCCATGTTCCACTACTCGTCCGGGATGCAGGCCATCATGGTCGCGGTGGGAGTGTGTGACAGGGTCAGCGTCTTCGGCTTCGGCAAGTCTTCAGACGCCAAGCACCATTACCACAGCAACCAAAAGGCGGAGCTAGACCTCCACGACTACGAAGCGGAGTACGCTTTCTACCACGACCTCTCCGAGCATCCGCAGGTAGTCCCGTTCCTCAAGGATTCCGGGCTCGCCGTCCCGCCTGTCGTCTTCTACCATTAGGCCAGCTTCGTAGAGCGCGCGCCATGTGCTCGACGTTATGTGGAACGGGTGTTTTCGCCACATATTTTCCCGGTTTTGATTAGTGAGTACGATGTAAAAGTTGTTGTGTTGGTGGGGTTAATCCATTGTGATTAGACGAAATAGGCATATCGAGATAGTAAAATTTTCGTGTGCTGTTGGAGTTGGAAGGTGTATATCGGGGTTTAGGTTACTCCATTGGTATAGAAGAAGAGATTGTTTGGGTTTTTGGATTCAGCACGACAGTAGGCGGTGTCTGGAATTGTAACTTTAGACTAATATTTTGATTTATTAAGAAGCAAAATGTATATCTTTATACAGCTTACCATCACTTCGGAACTTACGTTCAGGAATACTACATGGCATTTTATTTTCATATATACTTGTTTCACAATCATTTGTATTCAAATTACACTGGTATATCCCTTCATCATCACTCTGGTACCTATACGAGGTATATGATCTCTCTTTATTACCGAATCCTTTTCGTCTACTTACTGAACTTTGCAGCGTGATGCTAATGACAGATTGGAATGCAGATAACATAGAAATTTTACAGGAATCTTATATTAATTTTACAGGAAAAAAAAGACTATTCTGGAAAATACTCCTCATTCCAAAGATCTGAACGGTTGCCACTTTCTGCGTTTTTGTTTTATCACGAAATACAAGTGCACCATGGCCTGACAACAATATTCTCCATGTTTTGAAATGAATGCAGCATGTTCTGCAAGTTCTCGATTGCTTGGTCTGTATAGATTGTTGACATGATCAAGTTAATTGCAGCCACTTCTTGGCTTTTATTTAATCCGATATGTAATCTGTTTAAGAAGCATTCGATGATTTGGTCCACCACGTTATATAGTATCTTCTGTTTAAAAAGACAATATCGTACAACACTGCCCGGTACCTTTTGTTTTGTTACTTTATCTGAATTTAAAAGGATACCACCGTTATTGCGATGTTCTCTTAAACTAGTAATCTATAAGATAGTGAAACCGCGTCGCGGTTCTGAGCAGAGGAGCCGGCCACGTCATCCAAAAAGATATCGGCCGTCGGATCATGATCGGACGGCTCAAAACATAGGAAAAATCGCTTTCGAATGCACTGTTCGTCACTGTTCACATACTGTTCATCCACAGCTTTTACTGTTCACACGAAAATTCATAGGAGACGCGTATCCGGAAGATTAAAATAAGTCATTTTTGTTTTCAGAAAATTTCTGAAAAAAATACTTGAATAAACTAAAACCACTCTAGAGCCTACCAAAATATTTTTGACCTCTTTTTCATCATCCAAAAATCTAGAATAATTCAATCGCGTTTTGCTAATAAACTTAAAAAGTTTATATCTCACGCATCCTAACTCCGAATCTCATAATTCTTCCACAAAAATCTTCTAAAATAAAACCGTATATATTTAATTTATTTTTCTAATTGTCAGTGATTGTTACAAATGCCTCTCATTCGTGTTTTGCCAATAAACTTAAGAAGTTTATAACTCATCTATCTTAACTTCAAATCTTGTAATTATTCCACCAAAAATCATCTAAAATAAAACCCTACATATTTAATTTATTTTTCCTAATTTTCGCTGATCGTTACAAATAGCTTTCTTCTTCAATTATAACATGGTATGACCCAGAATCTACAATAAATATGATTACGCCCTCCTCTGTTTTAAAACTAACATATATCTATTTGTATGTCGATAGTTTTAGTACAAAATATAATTATATCCATCATAACTCCGAATCTTGTAATTCTTTCACTAAACATCTTCTAAAATAAAAGCGTACATATTCAATTTATTTTCTCTAATTTTTGGTAATTATTTACAAATGCCTCTCATTTGCGTTTTGCCAATAAACTTAAGAACATCCTAACTCTGAATCTCATAATTCTTCCATAAAAAATTTTTAAAATAAAACCCTACATATTCAATTTATTTTTTATAATTTTTTGTAACTGTTATAAATGCAAATAGCCCTCTTCTTTAATTATAACATGGTACGACGTGGACCTATAATTAATATGATTACGCCCCTCTTCTCGTTTTAAAACTAACATATATCTTTTTGTTTGTCGATACTTTCAGCAAAAAAAAATATAATTATATCGATCTTAACTCTGAACCTCGTATAATTCTTCCATCGAAAATCTTTTAAAATAATACTCTACATATTTAATTAATTTTTCCTAATTTTCACTTATTGTTACAAATGTAAATAGCCCTCTTCTTTAATTATAACATGGTACAATGCGAACCTAAATTAATATAATTATGTCTTCCTTTGTTTTAAAACTAACATATATCTATTTGTATGTCGATAGTTTTAGTATAAAATATAATTATATCCATCGTAACTCTGAAGCTCATAATTCTTCCACCAAAAATCTTCTAAAATAAAACCCTTTATATTCAATTCATTTTTCATAATTTTCAGTAACTATTATAAATGCCAATAGCTCTTTTCTTTAATTATAACATGGAATACGGACCTACAATTAATATGATTACGTCCTCCTATTTGTATGTCAATAGTTTTATTAAAAAATATAATTATATAACCCCTGTAAATAACAACACCTGATAAAATAGAACTACAACCAGCGAAGACCGCATAAAATAGTATTCTAGCAATTAAATATGCTAAAGATCGACAAAACTAAATAATATTTACAAACAAATAGTTTGTAACTTTTAAAAAAATTCACCAATATATGAATAATTAAAGAACATAAAATTAATATGAATAGACATATTAAAACTTAAATTCATATAACATCAACAAAAACAAAAATTATATAATGTCATTAGCCACAAAATAGAAAAGTTTCAAATAATTTAAATGACACATATTATTTGTTACATCAAAGTTGATGTTTTGAACATTACTAAACAGTCGTACATACAAGTTTTAAATGGCTTTGCAGGTCCTTTGTTATTTAATATATTACATTACCCACTTTATACAAATATACACACTCTAAACCCTTAAATCCTCACCAATTTTATTGTAACACATGTTAAACCATTCAAAAAAAAAAAAAAAAAGGGCCACTTTAGCGCGGCAACGCCGCGCCCAGTTCTAGTCAATTCTTAACTTTGTTTCACTTCAGTCATTTCTCCTTATCTTTTTGTACCCTGATACTATCTGCATATCTCTCAGCATCGACAACTGCATGCGGAGTGATTTACTGATATCACATCACCTCAAAATAATTGGCGTGCACATATTCAATTACGCAATTTCTTGCTCTCTGCTATATGGAGGATAAGGGAAGAAAGATTACCTGTATAGCAGAGCGATTCAAATCTGTTGTTTAATATTGTAAGAACTATCACATTCTACGGAATGCACAAAGGAATAACAGCATATTTGTTTCAGTTTTACACGAGAGTTTGCCGTCGGTGTGCCCACCAGATACTGCCACTGCTGATTTGCTATCATATTCTGTATAAGAGTTACAGAGAGTCGTGTTAAGTAATCTCTGTCCTGAAATACAAGATATTTAATTAATTTTATTTTAGAACTAAACAAGGAGTCTGTCGAAATACTACTCTTAGCAAAACATAAAGGCAGACATACATGTTATTACTCACTAAGCATTTCGACCGTGCCGTATCTCAACCCCTTGTATCAGATACTGTACATGTTATTACTCACTAAGCATTTCGACCGTGCCGTATCTCAACCCTTAGCCCTTGTATCAGATATTGTACATGCCACAGTCCTGTATATTATCTATACAATTGTCGTTAACGCAAATTCCTGCCGTCTGAACATGATTGTACAGCAGTTTTTCAGCCTTTCCTTGAGAAGTTCAATTTACTCCATCCTTATCCACTGTCATGATTAAAGTTTCTCTTGCAAATTACATACGTGATGTCTGGTCTTGATTCACATACCAGCGAATCAGTTTTGTGGAGGAATGTACTCCTCTTCTTTCATTTGATAAATGCTATGCCGTCTGGAGCTTAGTGTTTATCTGCAGGGTTTTGCGTAGTCTCTGTGGTTATCATTGCAAAGGACCAACGGTGAGGACTGATACGGTTCCTCATATAAAGTACTCCATCATTAGTCATTACCTAAAAGCTTCTGATCACTTACCTGAGATGGTACTTTTGCAACCTCTGACTCCAATTGAAGGTACTCCTCTCCTAATAAAGCGATCTGACAGCCTAGCAGTTGTTTATAGTTCACTGATGCTTCCACCAGTTCTTGCCGGTTTTTGTTGAGCTGATGGTGATTTTGGTTTTTAACCTTTATTTTTTTTGTTCTTTCCATTTGGGATTCCATATGTCTATGCTCCGCCCAATTTCAGATAGCGAGTATATTTGATCGCACTAACAAGTCCTGCTATCATTAGACCTTCAGTTCTTCTGAATTCTGATGCAATGATCCTCCTTGGGTAGGTCGTTATTATTAAAAAGAAAAAACAAAAACATTCCTCGGTAGGTTCTGCTAGATGCATGGATAATGGATTACATACAACAACGTGAAGATGGGCCCAGTCCGTTATTCAAGATGGATGGGCCTGATCTTGTTGATCTACCTAGTTCACAGACGGGCCTTGTCTCCGCGAATACTAACCGGATTAACCATGAGTGCTACTGTACGAGCGAGAGACTGGGAGAGAAGGTTTCATGGGTCAATGAGAAGAAAGAACTTGTTGTGACAATTTCCACGCCTTGCAATGATGGTAGGCCCAGCCCAACAAAGTAATAAGCCAAGATTTGCATTTAACAATAGTTGATGTTAATATGTGATCATGAGTCATGACATCGTGTCATGGTAACCAGGTTTATTTCACATTCTGAGTATATCCCAAAACCAAAAAGAAAACAATCAAAAAGAATCTCTAGAAAATCTCTTATATATCTCCAAACAGAGTAGCCAAGTCTTATTTTCAATGTGGTTGGTGGTTGATCATGTTTTAGGGCAGTTCGTCATTGTTTTGACCTGAGACTTGTGACATTTACCACTGACCACTACAGAGTCTGCGATAGAGTTCAGTCTCGGTCACATGCTTTTACCAAGTTACCATTGACATTGACCTGCATTTCTGGTGGCGGCATTAAATTGTTTTACCTAGAGGTTAGATAGTCCTCCGTCCTAAAATAACTGTCATTTTCACTTCATGAGAAATAAATGCCAGCAATTTTTATAAATAATAAATACTATTGATTAGTATCATAATTAGTATCATCGAAAAGATCTTTGAATCTAGTTTTTTAACAAAATTATTTGAAGATATAAATATTGCACGTATTCTCTATAAATCGAGCTAAACTTACGACACAAAAACCGAAAACAACAGGGACCTCCAACTCAACAACAACATACTCCATCTGAAAAACTCAATCGGCAGAAATCGACTATTGGCAGGAGGTATCTCTGGGAAATCAGTTGGCAAAGTTGCTCGCCAGCGTGACTAGGGTCTGATGCAACTTCTCCAGAAAGTCTCTGATTATTACCAGTTTCTGCAGTCTACAGGCTAGAACGTACGTATGGCCATGGAATTCGAAACAACGCCCACGTCCTGTCAACTGTCATTTTTAATCTCAGACTTTGACTACTGATCGCAAATGATACTAGTACTACCGCTGAATCGACTACTCTGAAGGACACAGGTACTAGTACTACCGCTGAATCGACTACTCTGTGCTTTCGTCAACGTAGTATTCATACGTGTAGCATAGTATGTCCACATAGAAGTTTTGCTAAAAAAAAAAGGTCCACATAGACGTTGAGTGTGTGTAAGTGTGTTCAACCCTGATGTTACAGTCATTATACTACTGTTTGGAAAGAAAAACTTGAGTTGGTCCAACTTGACTTCTTTAATACTGGTTACGGATACGCGGCGGTAATCAAGCAAAATTTAACAATACAGAAACAAAAAGTGCCAGGTCTTCTAGAACACATTCTGCATGACTGCATCGAATTAAAATCGAGGTAGATATGGGTAGCTGCCAAAACAGGGGTCAAAGCGGCAAAACTTAATTTATCCTTTGTAAAGATCTTGTTGCCTAGAACAATGTTAGTCTTTATTATGCCTTTCAGCATAGAGTGACTATAATAAAAGAACCGTCCAATTCAGCAATCTTTGATGACGTGACTGTTGCTCATAATAATGAAGTATTACTTTGCTCAAAGTTTCCTTGCTGCTGCCGCAGGCATGCTATGAAATCATAAAACATACATATCCCTTAACTATGCTTTTGTCGATGATAGTAGCACTTGTTTTGTACAATTGTATTTTAAGAACTTTTGCTGGCCCCTGGTCGGGGTAGCATTAGTGCTGATATAATCAGGTATACAAAAAGATACTAAAGGTTGATCTATATATGCATGTGTAAAATGTACTTGTAGGAAGTAGACAAAACTCCACATTGTTACTTGTGCTATAGATTATGACTTAACTGATGCTAGGGCTCAGTTATTAGTTTACCGCTCTTTATGTTTAACTTGACTAGTGAACACATTTTGTTTAGCTATTCGGTCATGTCTTTTAATAGAAAATGCTTAATGTAGAACCATAAATCTAATAAACCTTCTGTTGTATTTATGACATTCTAGTGAATCAGTGTGTGTATATATGCATGTGATCATGTGTACTCCCTCTATCCATAAAAGAGCGTCTTGTTGATCAAACAAGCTTAAGTTTGATCAAATCTATAGTAAACAGTAATAGCTTTGCATGTCTCCAAATAAATTTGCTATGAAAAAAAAAACTATTGTATAACCAATCTAATAGCACTTATTATGTATAATAAATGTTAGCAATTTTTTATATAAATTTAGTCAAAGTTCAAACTTTTGACTTCTTGAAAACAAGAAGAATTACATTCTTTTGTGGACGACAGAAAAAATGGCACGACACTTTTTGCGATAAAGAATTGTCACTAAAAACTTAAAATCTAGACCTCTATTATCTTTCACCTGCAGTTTAAACTATAAACTAAAAATACGAGAACATCTCTACTAATTACCCACAAACCCATTATCAACCTAGAGCCAACCCTAAGTCTAATCTATGATCTACCGTAGAAAGTAACAAAACACACAAAGCCGTGTATCTTGTGGCCGGTATTAGTGATGGAAACATCACCCCAATCCATATTGGAGCTTGACAAAGAATTTCACACCCAGTAACCAAGCCTTCCCCGGCTAAAGAGCTTACTACAAATTAAAGGTTGTTCCCGTCGAGCAATATGCAAGCGGCAAGTCACTAATCACTTTTGGCACTATCCACTACGGGTCTTCGGCACCAAATAGGGGTCACCTATCCTGATAGGGAGGGGCTCATACTCTGGTGACAGAGCCATAAAAGGCCAAAGGACTCAAGGTCCCGACGTCCGAACTTAAACAGACCACTCAACTCTTGCCTTATTGCTTGTATATGTGACTAGCTACTAACCTGACAGAATAGATAGATTTGTTTAAGTTCGGCTAAAATCTAATAGACAACTACTACTCGATTTTTACATGATTGGTGGATGGATTGGGTCCGTCGTCCTCCTCCTCGCTAGAGAGCTCTCGCCGCCGGCGGCCGGAGGCAAAAGCTAAGCGAGAGGGGCCAGCTGCTGGTGAGGCTGGGAGGCGCGGCGGCGGCGGCACGCGGCAGTGTCGTCTGTTTAATGATTCAATTGACTAGATCGTCTTTTTTTTTATCGAAATGAAAACCTGCTGATAAATACTGTGGTTACATATAAACAATTTTCACTGGTTTTGCTTTAATTCTGTCGGTGTGAAAAGGTGAAACGCCTTCGGTCAGCTGCTTTGCAATTGCCTCCCCCTTCCGACATTCTTTAGCTAAAGCCGTTCTTCTCTCCGTCTTTAATCATTCCATCCTTGAGCGCGATTGAGATAGAGTTTAATTTATACGCGAACAAACCTGGAGAAGGATGGATTGTTTGCATTCGAGAGAGTAGCCAGTGCCGATCCCTCCCCTGCAACTGCAAGCAAAGTATTCTACTACAAACCTGCCTACGCCGAGCGTTCTTCTGGCAATCGAATATATATGCAGCCGGCAGCCGCAGCATCCTGCTATCCGTTTCCCGACGTCAACATGACGTGCGCTGAGCTGTGGTAACAATATGCAACAACAAGAGATGTCCACGCACGCAATATATGAGTTGCTGTCATCGATCCGTACGTGCTTGTGCGTGTTAATCATTCATGTGAACGCACAGAGATAAGTGTAGCTGGCTTGCTGCAAAATGGCCACTTTGACAGTACTACTTCTTGAGAAAACGTCGCTGCGAGTTACGCGCAAGCACGATCAACGTCGTTCCAGAGCATGGGGCGGCCTATAGCATATGATGATGATTATTCTCTCGGCTCGAACCGAATGTTGCTTGCGGCTGGCCGCAATGCAGATGGATCGCCCAGAGCTAGCCCGCTCGTCGTTCCCACGCACACGCCCCCGGCCGCGTCCGTCCGTGCCATGTATCTGTTCCGCTTCCTCGTTTCGCCATGTGAACCGGCAGGTGGGTGCGTGGATTGGTTGAATAATTACCTCGGCGAGCCCGACCAAGTGGGAAATGGCCGGTGGTATGTGTCGGGACGACGACGACGACGACGACAATCCTTGGTGGCGGCTTATTCGCAGCTAGCTACTTAGATGGCTAGATGCATGTAGCTAGCACACAGGAGCACCCACGCAGCACGTACGGCATATACACGCCCGCCGGCGGCGCACCACCAGGCAGCAGGATTACATGATCCGTCGTCAGGCGGTCACCTTCGGCGCTCTCGCCCATGGCCTCTCCTTTTTGACATTCCGTGTTAACCTGCTGCCGCGTGGGCCGTGGCTCCGCTGCCTGCGTGCTGGTGATCTCTCTTCTTCCTCTTGTTCTTCTCACCCATTGATCCATGCATAGAAGTTTACGTACTCTTGCTTGGCAGTCTACTAAACACAATAACCATCTGGTACTGAAAACAATTTTTATTTGGGTAAAGGGCATTTCTACCTCTAACTTGTACGAGGTCTAACCTTGAACTACAAAAACCAAGCAATGGACACCTTCTAGCTGTCTCAGAACCGAGAAATTTTGGTCCTCTTGCTCGCTTCCAAGATGACTTTCTATGTGTACAAATAAATTGCCTACAGTCGATAGACGAGTTGGTCAAGCCTTTGGATGGCGCCCCCGTGACCAAAGTTCAAACCCTTGCATGGTCAGGTGAATTTGTGGTTAGCACTATGGGGAAAAAAAAAAAACTCTTTACTTGTCCTGCGTTCCTAAAGCATAAATAAACGGATCAGCTCTCTCACACATGGGGTTCGGGTGTTTTCATATGAGAAAATAGCTCGGGGTGTCTACCCCTTGCAGCCAGATTTTTTTTAAAAAAATAATAATATAAATCTAATTTATTGCCAAAAGATCATAAATGTTTTGTTTAAAATAGAAAAATAATAAATTAGTATTGTTTTTTAAAAATTTTATATACTTGTTTATGATCTTTATATCGTTATTTGGAGCTAGTACTCTATTTCTATTCATATCACTTTATCGCTCTAGTCATGTTCATTATTTATTTAAAACGACTGGATTTTTTTTTTCGCGACCGGGTTGTATGCCCGTATTTCATTAAGAGGAGGAGCAAATCATACAAACCGATCACCGACTGCACCCAAGACGAGAGGGAGGCGAGCAGCCTCGCATGACGTCCGCGCCTACTCTACTGGATCCCAGTTAGAAGGTTTACATTACAGAACGAAATTGCGACCAATAGGGCTCGAGGGCAACGAGAGGCGCGAAGCCGGCGGCGGCCCAGTCCGCACCCTCGCCGGCGATGGTGCTGAGGACTTGGTCGATCGAAGATGATGTCCTGCCAAACGTTCTTGCATTTCTTTCCTTCCGGATGCACCAAGTGACGAGCAGCAGCAATGAGTCGAAGACCGGGCGGGACGAATCTGTCAATTCTCTTACGTTGTGCAATCCACCCGCAGGCAAGAATGTCATGTTCGCCACCGGAGCAAGATCCTGGAGTTGCAGCGGCAAGAGCAGCGTTGCCGAGCCGCTGCTGGCAAACACACACCCGAGAAACAAAAAGCGGTTCGGTCTCCGATTCTTGATCGCAGAGGATGCACATGTCTTCATCCCGGAGCCCATGGCGCTTATGCGTCGCGCGGCCGTCCACAGCCTCCCCGTGAAGGGAAAGCCAGAAGAACAATTTGACTTTGGGCGGTGCCTTGGTCCGCCAGAGCTCCTTAGCGCCCAGGAGCTTGGTCGAGCCGGCCAGGAGCGCCTTGTAGGTTGATGCGACGGAGTATGTTCCGGACGATGACCATTTCCAAAGGAATCGGTCGGGCACAGATTCATGGAGGACGACGCCACGAACGAGCTCCCAAACCTGCAAGTATTGGCAAATCACCTGCGTTGTAAGAGGACCGGTGATGTCCAGAGCCCACCGGTTTGCTTGCAGCGCCGCACGCAGCGAGCGCTTCTTCCCTGCTCTCGACGTTGCCGCAAAGATCGCCGGGGCGAAGAGATGTAGCGGTCCAACTGATGCCCAATTGTCCGTCCAGAACTTTGTTGATGACCCGTCTCCGACCTGCACAGACAGACTCACAGCCAAGAGCGCCGCGACGCACTTCTCAGTGATGGATGGCAGCGATGCCCAGGCGCGGTCAGGTTCTGTGCGCGCCAACCACTCCCACCGCAGCCGAAGGGCGAAACCGAAGAGGCGCAGATCGATGATGCCGAGGCCGCCGAGCTCAGTCGGCCGGCAAACAGACGGCTAAGCTAGGCGACACTTGCCGCCCCCGCATGATTCGGTTCCCGCCCAGATGAAGGCTCTCCTCCGTTTGTCTATTTGTTTGATTGCCCAAGGCGATAAGCAGCAGGCGATTGAGGTGTGTACTGGGATCGCGGACAGCGTTGATTTGGTGAGCGTCACGCGGCCGGCCACCGTTAACAAACCGGCCTTCCAGGTTGGTATACGCGCCGAGATCGCATCCACCAGTGGCTGCTCGTCCACGCGTCGGAGGCGCCGGAGCGAAAGCCGAATGCCGAGATAAAGAGTTGGGAACGGGGCGACGGTGAATGGGAAGACCTGCTGAATGGCAGCGAGGTCCAAGCCTTCGCAGGCAATTGGGGTGGCGACGCATTTCTCCTTGTTGGTTATCAGCCCGGCCGATTCAGCGAAGAGCTGCAGGATTTGGGCAAGGCATGTCAGGTCTGCCGTTTCCGGAGCGACCAGGAGAACGAGATCATCTGCATAAAGTGAGGCGCGGTGGCGCACCACTCTACCCGGCAGGGGCGTCAACGCCGAGCGCCTGTCAGCCTCCCTGATCAGCGAGTTTCATTTATTATTTAAAATAATACTAATTTATTATTTTTAGAGAAAACTAGCATAACAGATAGATAATATTTTTAGAGAAAACTAGCAGCAGTTTCATTTTTTATTTAAAATAAATTCATTAAGGATTTTTAGGGATTAAAGTAGATTTTTATTTTTTAGAAAATAGAAAAACACATTTCAAACCAGCTAGAGATCACCAAATATATTCGGCTTCCAGAGTTGGAGGGTTTCCGTCATCCAATTTTTCCCAGTTCATGGTTGAAAATCAGAATATATATATAACAAACTTAGAGGTTGATGAAAATGTACTTATTAAACCCTTTTTTATTTCACGGGTCACATGGCTCTCCCAATAAAGCAACTTAGAGTACGTAGTACCATTAGGATTGATCGTTTGCTGGAGTTGCATGCTCTTAAGCATTAGACGAGCCCCGGACCCATAATGCTGCCAACGCAACAATTTGCACCTAGCTAGTATATTACGCGAGCACATTTTCATGTAGTCAAGTACGCAAATTGGAATACAGGTACGTGCGTCATCCTTATGCTTTCTTATATAGATCTTTCTTTTTCTCAGCTTGCTTGCATACCATCGCACTCGCGCCAAATCAAGGCTGGATGAAGCGAACACTTGCAGCATTTGGGTCTCGATCGATCTAGACTAGATCGAGTGGTGCGTGTGCGTGTGACCAGGCTGTGGTCCATGCCGCCACAAAGTTGGACTAGCCGCGCCGGGTCGACAATAAAGCTAGCTATCTCCTCGATCGTCACCTTGCCCTCTCATGGCCGGAGGCTTTAGAAATGTGGAGACGGAAAGCATATCATATCTGGCAAAGGTTCAAAGCTAATCCTCGCCATAATTACTCTTATTAGCTGGTGAGACCAGACCGGCCGGCGCCACTTGATCAAGGTAATACTGCGTGTGTGTGAGTGAGTGTGAGTGCGATCCTTGTCCGAGCAAGTTAACCTTTGATTTTTGGTCTGCTGCTGCTGCGTCTGCGTCGTCGGCTGCTGACGCGATATCGGCCTATGCGCGTGCATCCGTCGCTTTCCACGGTTGACTTGCGCACGCACGTAGCCCACCGCGAGCGAGGAATGTTGAAATTTTTGCTAGCTAACGCCACATAAGAGGCCAAATTCGCGCTGCGTGCTCACGTCTGCATGCTATATACAGTATAGGGGTAGTACTGATAGATGTGCATGTTAGCAATGCAAGTTGGCGATGCAGCTAGCTCTGTCTACAGTACACTTCTGCTCGTTCGTACTTCCTCAGTTCTAAAATGTATTGTTTTTTTAGTTTTACTAAATTTATAGAAAATAATCTCTAAATACATCTGTACTAAAAAAATATACTTATTTGGTATAGTAAATATCCTTGTCTTTTTATAAATATTTGATCAGACTTGAAATTATTAATTGACTCCTCTTAGGATCAAGACGTGCACCTATTTTGAAATGGAAGGAGTATATATAACTAGATAATCTATACTCGGCGTGTTCGACTGGTCACATAAGCCAGTTGATAAAACAAGTCGGCTAATTTGTGAGAGAACGATACTGATCGAACGGCTGATAAGTCTAACTTCAAGCGAACAGGGCAACTAAAATTTTGTATCTACAAAGCCTCCAAATAAATTATAATTTGAAGCATAGAGAGTATATATATGGGTGTGTACTTAGTGATCAAGCTTACAACTAATTCATGGTACCTGTGTCTGTGTTTTTGCTATATATGACCAGTTTAAGTTTATAGCTTGACTCACAAGCTTATGTTTGAATAGATGTGCTAAAAAGGGTACTAAGGTGGCATCTTTGGCTCAGCTCCAGCTCTAAAAATTTCTAGGGCTACTCATTCCAAAGATCTTGGATCTAGGAGTTTGAAAGTGTTTGTCCTATAACGTTTATATTACTGTATTTTAGAGTGAATATGTATATTTAAATCACTTTATTTTATACTATAATGTGCAAGTGCAAGTCCAGTGTATCCCCTAGGGCCATGTTAAACAGACCCTATGTATACGTGTGTAGAGTGTCAACTACAATGGGGCATTCGTTTAGCTTGGGGCACCCAAAATACTTATATTGTTCACTCTAGCTAAGCCAGCAAAACCTATATACTGAACATGCAGAGCTGGCTCCTGCAAGGCTGCAATAATGCTTCAAGACATTACCAACGATGACAATACTCAAACAAAAACTGCATAGTACTCGCTCTGTTCCAAATTTTAAGACGTTGTGGCCTTTCTAGATATGTTGTTTTTATTATATATATTTAGACATATAGTGTATGTCTAATATAAGTATATAGCAAAAGTTATATATCTAGAAACGTCTTGTATATATTATAATTATTAGGGAATAGAGGTAGTACTAACCGATTTTCCATATAGTTCTCGTGGTCAGTGAAGATACAAATTCAACTTTCTGCAAACAATATCTGAAGATTAAATATGTAACTCACATGCAAAATGAAGTACATATAAATTGAAGTGATAGTAACTGAAAAAAGAAACATTGTCAATATATAAAAAGTAACCAGTCGAACAATATACGCCAGTTAACAAACAACAATGCCTCAGTTTCTAGTATCCAGTATCCTCATCTTATACATTTGCATATTAGATTAGCTTGCAGACTGAATTTAATTAGCCTGTGAAGCTGGGAAATTTTCTCCATTACAAGGTTACATGGGTAGAGGGCCCCATGATACCGGCAGAAGAAAATTCAGCTACTTCACAGCTTAGTGTGGCAGTACGATCGAGCCATCTTATTGAGCTATATATAGCAGCATTATACTACGTACTTGTGCTTAGTTAATTACCTTGATCGTCCTCGATCGAATGGACACTGGTTGTGCATGGCTCATTCGCAACTACGTACGAACAAACCTGCATCATCTAGCCTGCTGTGCAGACCACCTTAATAATTAACTAATGAGAAGGAGATACAGATACCTCTTCTAGATAGCTACGCAGTATGTGTAGCACTAGCAGCCGACATGTTCACCGACGATTGTGGAAACGTAGGGTGGTGCTGCGGTCCTTTGCTTGGGGTGCGGCGGCGGCGGCGGCGGCGGCGGGGTCGTCGACGGGGCGGTGGTCGGCGCCGAAGGAGCGGACGTGATCGTTGAGGGAGCGCTTGTGCTTGAAGTCGGAGCCGCAGGCGCAGAACCAGCGCTTGCCGCAGTTCTTCTCGTGCGTGCGCCAGTCGCCCTTGACGGCGAAGGGCTTGGCGCAGCGGCGGCAGCGGAAGGGCTTGGCGCCGTGCTTGCGCTTGTAGTGCGTCTGCAGGGTGCGGAAGTCCTTGAGCGGCCGCGCGCGCGGGTGGGCGATGTTGTTCTTGCACCCCGCCGCGCAGCAGTAGCACGGCAGCTTCAGCAGCGCCAGCGTCTGCGTCCCCTTGAGCGACTCCGGGCCCTTGCGGTACTCGCGTCCATGGCCCCACATGTGCATCTGCAAGTATGTCCCCATATATATCGTCGTGTGAGTATATATAATGCATGCATGCATGCGAATTGTACATTAGTTTGAGTAGGATAGTAACTGAGATTATTGGAGAGATTTATGAACATTTTGCTGCCCTTTGCATGGGTGGATATGATTGTGATAACAACTGAGATTACTACTATGATGCATTGATTTTGAAGAACTAGTAGTACTTGGGTAAGGCATTTTAAGCATGTCGCTCTGTGTGCATGCAGAAATGGTGCATGATTAGTTGTGTTATTTTGTATACTATCTATGCTGGGTCATGTTTTTGGAGGCAAGCTAAGGTCAAGCATGAAATTGAGTTCGATCGATCGACGCTAACTTCCAATAAATATTATGATCTACAACTACAAGCTTCTTGTTGCCGCATATTATATATGCATGACGTACAAATTTTTATGTGCTGCTGTCGTTTCTAGCTTATACAGAATAACACTCATCAATTATTGACTCAACTCTTTCAAGTTCATGGCCGCGCCGGGGCACTCTCAATTGCGACGTGTCTTTTGTTGTTTTATCGAAAACCAACACACGACAGATAAGTAACAAGAGTTACGACAGGGAAACGCAATCAAACGGGTAATAACAACTTAATACTAACAAGTATTAACAAGATCCAAGTTTCATTATAGGGAAACAAACATGGTAACATACCTGCATGTTGTTGTATCGGTTGAAGGTCTTGTTACAGACATGGCAGATGAAACTGCACCGGGGCCGATGAGGATCTGCGCCGGCGTCGGGATCCAGTACCGGCAGCCGGCGACCGGCAGGCCGCTCTCCTCACCCACCACGCCGAATTCCCCCACGCCGCCGACGATGCTGTTTGATCCATCCCCCGACAGCGGCACCGCCTCGTCATGCTCCTGATCCGTCCCCTCCTCCTTGCAGCCGCCATGGATATGCTTATTCCACTCCTCTCTCTCGTCGTCCACACCCTCCTGATCCACTTCGTCGTCTTCCTCCTCCTCCTCCTCCTCGTCACCCTTTTCTTCCATGATGGCGTCCTCAATGCAGCAGGATCCACCAACCGGCAAACCGATATTCAAATCCACTCCGGACTGCGCCAAATCGCCGCCACCGCTCGTGATCTCTTCTTTGACGGTGCAGTACTGCTGCTCCAGATCACCGGCCCCTTTCCCCTCGCCGAGCCTGCTAAGCAGCGGCAGGCACGTCATGCTGCTGCTCACTGCTCCCTGAAGAACTCCTCCACTGGCTGCTTGTCCCTCCTCACCAAGCGCTAGTTCATGATGCCGGCCGGACGCAGCCATCGAGGTCGTCGACGACGACGAGCCAGACGACGACCCCGAAGACGATGGCGACGAGGAGGAGCGCCGCGGCTTGAGCCACTGGAAGAAAGCAGGCGAGCCGACGGCCTCACCTTCTATGGCGGCACAAGTCCGCGGCCCCATGGATCCTGATCGATCACCTATCGACCCTTATTATATATAGCCACTACGAGTAAAGTGTGTTCTTTCTGGCTCTTTGGTTTCGGGGTTTGGTGGAGAAGATGGGAGAGAGGGAGGTGTGTGTAGCTAGCAACAAAGGAGCAGCAGCTTAATGTCAGTCAAGGCGTGCCTGTCACGGCCCTGCGGAAAACGAAGGGTCTGTGGCGCCACCAGTCCGTTGCCATATATATGCTCCACGCCAACGCTTCTCGCTCCATCTTTACGTGCGTGTGTGTCCCTCGCGGCTGGTTTGAAGAAGTTTGGACTTTGGAGGCTTTCACACCCGAGGCAGGCAAAGAATCAGAAAACCTGCGTCAGATAACACGTGCTAGTGTGAATCAACTCCGATCAACCGGAGGCACATATGCTAGCATACAGTCATATACTCCCCACCTTGTTCATAAATTTGTGTGCGAATGCATGCTGAGCGCTGCGAATACTGATCAAAACTAGCTTTGAACTGAATGACTACTGATGGTCCCTGGCCTCATGCCGCCGTGCATCAGTACTGATAGAACGAAGCAAGAGCTAGCGAAGGCGGTCAATTGCGATTAGTGGACTAGTGAATAGTCGTCGTCACTGGGCAGTGCTGAGGTATACCATCCGGGTATTGAATGGAGTTTAGGTGAGGAGGTACACTGGGACGAGAAATTGATTAAAACAGATGAGGATGGAAACGTACGGTTATTGTGTCCTCTACATCAGCACCGGGCAGTCCGGCCATGTTGACGCATCGTCGATCGTCGACCAAAACCAGCTGTAATATTTTTTTGTCGTTAGCAATTCATTTCTCCGGCCCTTTGGTTCTGAATAATCGGCTTTTTGCAAAAAAGTTTAGTGGACCTTTTACTTGAGTATTAAAGAAAATAAGGAATGGATATAAGATGACCATGTTACCCTTTCGCCATTTTACAAGCACATTTAAGCAAGCCGAAAGAGACAAAAAAAAATTAAAATATGACTTGAATGTAAAACGACTTATATTATTTTGCAAACAATAGGGAAGTCTAATTAAGATGGAGTATTTGGATAGGGAGGGATATAAATTAAGAACAAAGTAACAAACATAAGATTCCTCAAAATTAGCATCTATCTTCTCAGGTGACTACTAAAAAACTAGATAATGAACCAACAACTGACAAATTGTCTTCTACCAGCTCAACTCAATATGTTCTTTGATATAGCTCAACTCAATATGTTCTTTGATATTCAACTAAGAGAATGTTTGGTCTGTTAAAAAACAACCAAACAGGTAAAACCAAGCTGGTTTTTCAGAAGCACGGCTTTCTTGAAATATAGTTTTGCAAGCATATTTGATTGGTTTTTTGCTATTCGAAATTGATGAAAATTGAGAGTTGTTTCAAAGGAGATAGAGATAGGGATGGTTATATCCTTGTTTTAGCCAGGCAACTTACAACTTTTTAATATGACGTGGCTCACAGCTAAACCAAACAGACCCTAAAACACCTCATTTCAAGGCAGCTTGTCATAATCCCTGATGTTTCATTTGCCTCTAATGATGTCCCATTGGACCATTTAAACACTATATTGTGTTGCATGGTTTTCGGTTTAGGCCATTTAATTTGGCATATTGAAATGACAATTTCATCAACTTAAATGTTTGCTTTATTGGATCTATATTTATATCTATGCTAGTTACCGTGACCCACTTTGTTCAGTTTAGAGCACGTTCAATGCAAGGCATACAGATACAATATGGTGGTCTCTGGTGAGAGATGTCACATACTCCTAGACCTCTATTGAAGTACCAATGCTACAACACACATGCATGACAGCTTCAAAAGAACAAAAGAAAACCACGAACTGTTGTGCACACAGGACAAAGAAAGAAGAAATGTCCAGACGTAGCAGCTTTATCTCACCATCTCTTCCAATATCTCTCATGGGACAACAGCTACCTCTGCAAGAACTGCTGGCTTCTCTCTCTTCCACGAGAACTTCACTCTGATGTAGGTGTGCTAGAGCATTGGATCTGGCCTCATAGTGCAAAAGGCTTGCATAACAACAGCAATGTGAGATTTGTTCGGTCAATTTGTGTGAAGAAGTCGTTATTTACCCAACTTTATAATGGAAAATTCTAGTGTCCAAGCTGGATGTTGTTTATCTTCTCCTAAACATGCATGGACCAGCTGAGCAACACGTACGGCCTTCAAACTTGTGAAAAAACTCATGGCATACCGCATACGTGTCTCATTATTCCTGAAGCAATCGAGAACTCCACCAACTCGGAAACTCTCAGTACTTCACTAGTGTCATGTCGGCCCTGTTGCTCTTCCACTAGACTAGCGTCGGCTCCCAAATCCCCTGGAATATCCAGCTGACTGCCCCACCACAATAATGCAGCTCACATGACACATGAGCCTCTTTCCCGCTCTAAAATTCTAATCCGTGCGCCCTCGTGACAGGCAAGACGAAGCAGAAACCGGGAAAAAACACTGGCTGCCGACATAGCCCAGTGCAGCTTTACCTTCCTTTGATTGATATAGAACACGAACATGATGACGCGAATTGGCAAGACGACGCCGTCAAAAAGCAGGAGGGCCGCGTGACCGGACCCGCCGCCGATCCGATCCGATCACCTGGAGCGCGCGCGCATGCTGCTGGCTGGTGGCGTTACACCACCACGCCCGCCCGCCCGCCCGCCCGCCTCCGGCGCCGAACAATTAACCGCTCAAAGCCGTTGCGCTACGTGTCCAGCGCACCGGGGAGCCACAGGCGCAGCGCGCCGCGCGCGCGCGCGCGTGCCGGTCGATGGTGACGAGAGGTAGGCGGGCGGGCGGGCGCTCCGGCCTCCAGCTGCCACCCAATGCCGTGCCCAGGCGCGCGCGAGGTGCATGCATACGGGGCTCGTGGATCGCTTTTCGGAACGGAGACGGAGGCCGGGAGGCGCCAGGCGCCAGGCATCATTAGCCTCTGGACCGGAGGAATTGTAGAAAGGTGGGTGCAAAAGCGGCACACGAATTGGCCGTGTTGGACTCGGTCGCCTGGGACTGGGACTGGGACGGGCCGACGGAAACACGGAGTGGACTCGAAAACGGAAAGGAGCTCGGCAGGGACCGGGACGGTCGGGGCGCACCGGCGCGGGGCTCCTGCGGCATCGGGCCAGGCGGTGCACGGTCCAGCCCAGCTCCGAGTGGCCCGTGTATAGTTGGCGGGCTCGTTAGTTCGTGTAGAGTCTTGTGGGCTGGAAGAACTGGAAGCTTTCAGTCGTTGCCTCGCTGGGCCGTTGTGGTATCCAGCATCGCTGTGATGGCTCAGTCCTCGCATGCGACAGGCAGCGGCAATGAAACGTCGTGAAAGATCCACCACGTTCACTTCGCACGGCCAGCTCCGAGGTGAGTGGTCACACCGCTCGGCGCTCGCTTACGTCTTTGACACAACATCTGCGCTCGACCAATCTTGTTCATGGACGACCCTTGTGTTGCTGTCGACAGTCAAGACTCTAGAGTCACAGTCATACACGACACGGACGCGATAGTTTTCGCCGTTGTTTGTATTTGCCGAAATATGGGGAGAGCAAGACGCGAGCGCCATTTCCTGTTAGTGAAAAGACTCGAGCGAGACGGGTTCATCGAAGGCAGCCGGGATCACCCTGCACGCTCGCCATCATCATTGCCCGAACAGCACAGACCCAACCCAAGACCGAAATTTGCTTCGCTCGGTGAATAATCTTGTCGCGCGACATCGCGGGCTACGGACAAACTCGACGCACCGGCGAGATCACGCCGTGCAGCAGCAGGCCGACAAGTGCACAGCAGCCTGTCTCGAGTGGGACAAAGGCGCAAAGCCGACGGCCGCTGCCGGCTGCCGGCTGCCGCTTGGATCGGACGGAGGGGTATGCTGTCTTGCATCGGTTGCCTTTGCCTACAGGATCGGTGTTTTTTTTTTTCGCGACCGGGGGAATGCCCGTTTTTCATTAAGAGGAAGAGCATTGCCGACCGTTGGTGCCTTTGCACCGACAGGGGGTCCTAAACTACCGGGTTTATACGTTAGACGATTACATAGCAGTAGTGTTTTGCGACCAGCTGCGCGCCCAATCGGAGCCCTCACTACGAACATGCGCAGCCTACAGGATCGGTGTAACCAGCTGCGCCGTCAGGACACGGTGCCCCATCCTCGTGCTGGCACGGTGACGATGGGCACTTGACAGCCGAGTAGATAGCCAGCTGATGACAGTCTTCAGCTGGCAGCTTAGCGCCCACTCCTCCATTCGAAGAGAACAACTCTGATCGTCTCATCTCTCATGTGTGACCGACGAGTGGAAAAATGGTCGCTCTCTCCAAGCTAGCCTTGCTGTCTGCGGTGGCGCTGCTGGGCTGGGCGTACCAGGCCACCCGTCCGCCGCGCCCGGCGATCCTGGGCGCCCCAGGTAGGCCGCCGATCACGTCGCCTCGAATCCGGCTCAAAGACGGCCGGCACCTGGCCTACAGGGAGGAAGGAGCGCGCAGGGAGAACGCCAGGTTCAGGGTCATCTTCTTCCATGGCTTCGCCTCCACCAAGGAGAGCGGGTTCCCCGTGTCTCAGGTAACAACAACCGACTGTTCTTGATCGTTTCGTGAACTGGAAAAATTGAGCAGCGTGTTGTGTGTTCGATCGGCTGTTAATTCGTTTCGCTCAAGAGTTCGTTAGAGGAGTTGCTAACGCTCGGGCCTCCACGGTCAACCGCGTGCCGCAGGAGCTTGTGGAGGAGCTCGGCATATACATGCTCTTCTTCGACAGAGCCGGGTACGGCGACAGCGACGCCAACCCGAAGCGCAGCCTGAGGAGCGACGCCACGGACGCCGAGGAGCTCGCCGACGCGCTGCAGCTCGGGGACAAGTTCTACGTGGTAGGCTGCTCCATGGGCGGCTACCCAGCGTGGAGCTGCCTCAACTACATCCCGCACAGGTCGGTCAATCAAGCTAAGGATAGGGATAGCAGCTTGCACGCCACCATCTCCGTTCCGTTCAGGTGATCTATCGATCAACTTTTTAATTGTATGTTCTGAATGGGTGGCTCGATCGGGCGTTGCATGCATGCAGGCTGGCCGGAGTGGCTCTGGTCGTGCCGGCGGTGAACTACTGGTGGCCGCTGCTGCCCGCCAACGTGTCGAGGACCGCGTACGGGAGGCTCGACGTCCGGGACCGTAGGACCTTCTGGATCGCGCACCACGCGCCGTGGCTGCTCCACGCCTGGCTCAAGCAGAAGTGGTTCCGTGTGTCGCCGATCGTCAGGGGCGAGCGCGAAGCGTTCACCGCCAAGGACTGGGAGATCCTCACCGAGCTCTGGAGGAAGAAGCAGCGCGAGAGCGGTCCGGTGGATCGGTACGCGAGAATTAATCCACGATGAATCCAGTGCCGAAGCGTTCGAATCGATTTCTGCAATTTTACCCGTATATAGATTGGAGTGAAACTCGCGGGATTAAACTCCATTTCGATTTCTGTTTTTTTTAAAGGCCAAAGCGACGCAGCAGGGGACCTACGAGTCGCTGTGCCGAGACGTGACGATCCTGTACGGCACGTGGGAGTTCGATCCCACGGAGATCAAGAACCCGTTCCCCGACGGGGAGGGCGTCGTCAGCATCTGGCAGGGGTACGAGGACAAGATCGTCCAGGTGGAGATCCAGCGGTACGTGGCGCAGAAGCTGCCGTGGGTGCGGTACCACGAGCACCCGAGGCCGGGCACGCGCTCCCGGACATGGACGGGGTCGGGGACAAGATCATCAGGGAGCTCTTGCTCGGCGACGGCGACGCACCGCGAGGCTTGCAGTTGCAGAGCGAACCTCGACAGGATGCCTGAACTCAACGTTGGGAAAGGTCGTTGGTGAAGAAATTATAAACGAGTAGGCATATTCGCATGTAACTGATGAAAATAAACGGTGTTGCCCCAAGTCAGTGCGGTGCTCGCTTGACGGGAGTTGGGAAGCCAGTGTGTGTGTCATGCAGTTGGGAAAGGGAGGGCTTGAGGAAGAACAGAGTCTGTGAGGCGCAAGAAGAAGAACTGAGCGAGGCAAGGATTAGATTCAACAGTGATTTGTTTAATGGCAATACATTTCTCCAGAAGAGAAGGCTACCAGTCTTGTATGCACAGCACGCAGGCCGGCAACACACAAATGAAAACTAAAGCAAGTGTTTGGGCTGGGCTTTAACTTGTCCAATCTTCACCAGCCCAACGTGTGTTTGGTCTCCCGGCACACGGGCTGCTACGTCTGGGAACATCTTGCAAAGTCTCCTGCTGATTGCCAGGCGGAGCTGTAGAGCTTGTCACATGCAGGAAGTCAGTGGTTGATGAACTTCAGTTGATGGATTTAGCTGGCCAGTGGTGTGTCACGCAAAATGGTCCACATTGATGGGCTGAGAGACGCTACTCAGCTTAACTGTTAGGTGGGTCCTTACGGTGATTCAGATTAGGCCGTGACAGGCACATAAATTCAGATTCAGGCTGTGATCTAAACAATGGCATATTATTCATCAGAGGAGAAAAGCTGTCATAGTCTTGTGTACCTTTTTAATAACCAAAAATACTATGATATGGATTTTAATAGTACCGTCAATGCTGCATCTTTTGAAGCTTTGACGATAGTCTGTTTTTGCACGGTTCGAACCTCCGCTGAGAAGTTAGATCGTCTGCGATCTGTCTGGTTCTAGTATGGCTATCCGGACACCCCAGGTCCAGGATCGATAACCTGTTCAGGTTTTCAGAGTAAATGATCAGCATGTAGAATAGGGCAAAGTCGACAGCATTGCTGCAAGTTCTGTACGTCACCGGAGAATCACGGAGCGGGGCGCATTGGACAGTATTCGATTCGGTAACGACCCACTACTATGACGATTCGTTTTTGGGCCGTCTTACCGAGCTTTCGAAGTCCAACCCCTCTGGCTGACGCTTGCACAGAACACAAGATCCAACACTCTCGGCCCACAAGCTGTGGATCGAGAATTTGTTAAAAACGTAACTAGTGGACTCAATTAGTGTCATCGGGCACATGCTAATTATAATGAGAGGTACTGTGGTATTACTGGAACTTTGGAAAAGGTGTGTGTCTTTTGCAAACATGCATGACCACAACCCTTGAACACGCTGTTCCGTTCAAACTTCAAACTCAATTCTAATATCGTCTGCTCATCCAAAGAAAAATAACTTAAATATCTCTTAAATCAATGGGAAAAATAGAACTCCGTAATATCTCTTAAGATGTCAATCTATTAAGAGGGAATTTATAAGCCGGGTGATAAGCCAAAAACACTATTGAAACGGCTGGTTTTCCGTGAGAAAAAAATACTATTGGCTGATAAGCTAAAATAATTTTTCAGCTGAAACAACAGGGCCATGTCACATGTTTTTGGTCAAACATCACGGAACAGCAAACTGGAGGCATTATCCTGAAACTTTATCGAAAGTTGCACCACTTGTAAGAGAGATTCTTTTCTAATTTCTAGTAGTTTTTATTCGCTTCACCGTGGAAAATGGTCCTGCAAATCGGAGTCAGATTTGCATGGCGAACAAGAACTTTAGGCGATGCTAGTTTGAAAACTTTCAGGAAGAAGCAAGATTATTTGTCTTTATTGAGTACAAGAAATTCTCCTTCTGAACGATAGATAAGTACACTAGTGGGATTGATAATTGAGGACCACATGTCAGTTGATATTTGAGATTGGTTTATGTAATCTGTCAAAGGAGAGAGAATAAAAACCTAGAAAACTATTAATCCCTCGTATATGTTTTTAGTGAGAAGGATAAGTATTATAATCTGTTAAAATGCTCTAACTATATAAAATTCCTCGTGCATTTCATCCTGCAATGGCTAAACCTTCCTGCAGTCATTTTTTAGGCGTGCCAATCGGTAGCTTGCAAATCGTTTTTTTTTTTTTTTTTTTTTGAGATTTGCTTGGTAGTCGCATTGGCATGGCATCCTGGCGAAAGCTGCATGCAAGCCTGCAAGCGACCCAACAGGGCAGTGGATGTGGCTGCTTCCTGTGGACACCGTAGGCTCAGGCAAAAGCCATTGATTGTACTAAACGACGCAGATTGGACCGTCGACTGCAGGCACGGGTGGGGATCACCGTCGCGGCACGGCACGTATCCTGCACGTGTCCGTCTCTCGCGGCCTGTACGTTTTGGCCCCGATCCCCTTTCCTACGACCACCCGGCACGCATGCATGTCTTTTCCACGCCGACATGGTTTACCCGCGGGGGACTGCAGCTGAAATCGTGAGCCTTACTTTCTTTCTGCGTTGAAACTGAGAGTACCTGTATTTACGAAATACTTAAATACGTAAACAGGTACTATGTGAATGTCCGGTGTATATTGAACTGCAGCTGGGTAGAGACTAGAGAGAGAGCCGAGACCGAGAGCGTGGACAAGGTTGAAATTGATCCGTAGATCAAATTAGTGGGGATTTTAGATTAATATATGACATGCAGGGATGCCTCAGCTCGTTTCTTGGTTAAGCTCCTTATTCAAATACGGGTTATTTTTTCATTCTTGTTGCCCACCGATCCAAAACTTGTCGCAAAATCGGTCATGCAGAGTAACGTTCCTCCGGTGTGCACCGGCGCTGGTGCCCGAAGCAGTGGCACTGTCACCGCAGAGTCCAAGGTAAAAGCAAAGGAGATAACGCGCAGCAGACTGCGGGCAGCGCGGCGTTGGCTGCGCTGCGCCTGCTGCCTGCATGGGCAGCAAGCAGGCCTGACAAAACCCCGGGGGCTGAAGCAAGCCGCATGCAGGGGCTCAGCCGTAGCGGCCCCTCGGAACTCGGAGCCATGAGGCTCACCTCCCTTCCCCGCAAGGAAAGGAAAGGATAGCGATAGAGATTGCTGGTGGCCGTGGAAAGGCAACGTGCCGACGAGCCCGACACGTCCAAACGACAGGGGCGGGGGCGAGCAGCGGCCGGCGCGTCGTCTCGCCCCACGCGGCCGCGCGCCTATAAGTAATGGCAGCGCACATGTCTACTCGTAGTCTAGCTAATTTGCCTCGATCCGTTTCGGCGCCGCATCCAGCCCGAGCCCACCACGCCCCCAAGGCCCCAACGCGAACATATGCCCGCCGCGTCCCCGCAAAGGTCTCGCTCCCCCGTTTAGCATAGCTAGCACTCGGTCGCTTCGGCGGCTCCCGTTTGGCACTTTGCCGCGTCCCGCGCGGGCCGAGAGCGAAAGCTTGGCCGCTTGCGCGTCGGCTGCCGGCCGGCCGGACGGGCGCCGCGCGCAGCCGCCTCCGGCGGTGGCTCTCTTCCGCGGCGCCGGCGTCGGCGCCTGAGGAGGTACGTACCCCGTCGCCTCGTCTTTGCTCTCGATCGACCCCCATTTTCAGCATGCAAGAGAGCCATGCATCTTTCACTGCCGTCTCTGCTCGTTTGGGATTCGGCTAGAAATGCAGAGTTGTTTGTTGCAGCGCAATTCGTGATTGGGGCCTGCAGCTAGCATTCGATAGGAATTAGCTTGATGGATTACTGCAGGCGGGATTGTGCTATCATTGATTCGTCCTCTTTTGCCGTAATCATGAAGAAGCAAATAACTTCTCTTGCCGGCCGCATGTTTGGTCCTCCATTCCTTTCATCCTCTAGTTGAGGTAGACTATACAATGCAAACACTACCCGTCGAAAAGAAAAAACCTTGACGAAAGCAAAGCCTACACGATCCATCAAACTCTTGTTGGTAGCTACTAGTACATCTTTACCATTGATTGAGGAGATAGGACTAAATTATGTACCTTCACCTATAATAGGTGCTTAAATGCATGGTTTTGATGACAAATTAACTACGAGAGGTTAAACAGAGTGGAGAACGTGTGCATAGCAGAATGGTAATGGTAGGGATCCTGAAGTGCGACTTACAGGCTTCAAGTTCGACTCTCCGTTCTCCGAAAAAGGCCACTCATGCTATTATAGTTCTGTAGTGAAATACATTCATGTTATTTATTTGCTAGTGAAATACCAACAATTTAATCTAGGTGCTGTGGCACGTCCTAGATAGCCCCGTTTTTTTTTTTTTTTTTTTTAAAAAAAAAGAATCTTCTACCTTTTTGTTAATGTCTCATCAGGTTCCCGGGTCTGAGTTTTTTTTGTAGTTAAAAGAAGTGGCCCTTCTTCTTTCCTGAAAAAAATTGGCCGTGTCACCGCTAGTAAAGCTAATCTCCACTATATATTCTATCTTTTCATGCAAATGTTCACATCATTCTGTCGCTAAGTGTCCGGCTAACTTATAATCCTTTTATGCAAGCTATTCATGTTATATTCCACACCATAATATACAATACTTTAAATCTTTAATTTATCAACATGCAAGTCATCTACAACTACTATTTGTTTCATCATCCTATCCTTCTATAATGGGATCTAATGTTCAATTTGCTTTTCCTTCCATTAGTTTTCTATTTTCTTATCAAATCCGATGCAAAAAGATAACATACGAGCCAAGGTCATAGATACACACACGATACTTAGGATACCATATAGCAATGCTATAGATATAAATCAGAGTAATTTCTAAAAAAAAATATGGGGCAGGCGGGCAGCTCACGGGGTATTCTTCTAGTTACTACAAAATAAAAAAAAAAAATCAAAGACCTAAATAAGCTAGGACCTAACCAAGGCATGTTGGCACACTTTTAAAGAGTACGGAAAATCCAACAAATCCATGAATGGACACATTAGTAGCGGAAGAACGAGTGAGCGGAAACTCACGTCGTCTGCTCGTGGGCCTACAACGGGCCAGCATGGGATTTACAGGTCCAGATAGCATATTGTTGGCCTATACTGATTCCCTCTAGAACATGCTGTAGACGGTCAAGCCCGTGCAAAGTATTCGCAACAATTGGCCCGCACTTTCGCGCGGCTGCTACCGCTAGGATGCTTAATTTCTGGAGATGAAGCAGTAGTACGCCAGTAGTGTAGTAACGTGCTCTCTTTCTGCAGTACACTGTGCCCGGACCCGGACAAGTACGTGTACGTCATGCGCCTACAAATACTAGGCGAGACTAGTGTGCCTGTCTGGACGTAGCGCGCCCTTCGAGTTTGAATAGCAGTAGTAGACGATCACGCAACGTCCGCGCTAAGTCGGCACATACGCTGCGGTGTCTTCGCGGCGGCCGCGCGCGAGAGCTAAATGTCAAAACGGCGTACTCGTCAGATCTCCGCGCTTCGCGCAGCGGCCGGGTTGGCTGTATCCCCACAGAAGCCGTAGGGAAACGGTTCAGATGGTCACGCCTCCTATCAGCAATGACCTGTTCCGTTTGGGAAACGGCCAGAGAGCAAGCAAAGTCACCCGCGCTATATTTGGCTTCTGCCAGAACTCAGAACAGAGCACGCAGACCTCACTGATACTAGTAGTACATAAAAAAATACGTATAAAAAAAAAATTTGTACTGAAAAATCAATAAATTATTATTAGAAAATATAATAAATCGATTTTTCGTATAACACTGCCAGTGTCTATCTATCTATCTATCTATCTACTATCTATCTATCTGATTCTGATCTCGTGCGGCAAAAGATAAGTCGGCAACAACCACGTGCTGAATGAGTGTCGTCAGGGTCCTGCACTGCACTGGAGTGCGTAGATAGATTTTGTATAGAACTGCGCTCTGGCCACTGCGTAGCATGCGACGACGCGTGGGAGAGCGCAGAAGATCCTCCTGGAGGAAGACGCTATTCGTCAGTGTTAACGAAGCAAAGCTCCAAAACGAGGAAGTGTCCTATCCAGCGTCCACTCATCAGTGATCAGAGCCCCAACTGCGGCCGCGAGCCCATATTTATTGAAGAAGCCCTTACGACAAGCACCACCCGCACCCGGGCACCGGCACCGCACCTGGGTTTTCTCGATGCATACAACACCGATTTGACCCATCCCATCTAACCCGAATCGTTTCTAACCACACCACGCCTGGCTTGCTTTCGCATGCAGTGCCGGCTATAAGGACCGCGTGCCGAGCCGCGTCCAAGAACGCATCAGCAGAGTGCCAAAAGGAGGAGCCTTGCGCATCGAGTGAGAGATGGCGTCGGAGATGAGCAAGAACGTCAAGGCCCTCGACGAGCAGGAGGTCACCTCGCAGCAGCGCGACCAGAGCGGTCGCGCCCGGATCACCGCCGCCGAGGAGCAGGCGGTGGATCCGCTGGCGCGGCAGTCGTCCATCATGTCGCTGACGCTGGAGGAGCTGCAGAACTCGCTGTGCGAGCCCGGGCGGAACTTCGGGTCCATGAACATGGACGAGTTCATGGCCAACATATGGAACGCCGAGGAGTTCCAGGCCGCCACCGGCACCGGCGGCTGCAACAACAGGGAGGGCACGGAGCGGGAGCCGATGATGATGCCCGTGGCGACGACGGCGACGGGGGCAGCAGGTGAGGACGGAGCAGGAGGGAGCGGCGGGTTGGTTCGGCAGGGGTCGTTCGCGCCTGCCGCCGCCGCTGTCCCGGAAGACGGTGGAGGAGGTCTGGGCCGAGATCAACCAGGAGGATCCCGCGGATTCCCAGGCCAACGCCAACGCGGCGCCGCAGGCCGTGGTGCAGCCCCAGATGGGGAGCGGCGGCGGCGGCGTCGCGGCCAGTGGGCGGCAGGTGACGTTGGGCGAGATGACGCTGGAGGACTTCCTGGTGAAGGCCGGCGTCGTGCGGGGAGCCTTCGCCGGCCACGGCCACGGCCAGGCGGTCGGCATGGTCCCGGCCGGGCCGATGGGCATGCATCAGCACCCGGCTCCTCCCATGATGTACCAAGTGGCGCCGCCGCCGCCCAACGCGGTGTACCCGGTGATGGGCGACGGCATCGGGTACCACAACGGGTACCCCGGGGGCATGGCGGTGGTGCCGCCTCCGCCGCCGTCTCAGTGCGTGGCGGCGGCCGCCGTCGTGAGCCCGGGGTCGTCGGACGGGATGAGCGCCATGACGCAGGCGGAGATGATGAACTGCATTGGCAACGGAGGGATGGTCCGGAACGGCGGCGGCGGCGGCGCCGCGCGGAAGCGCGACTCCCCCGAGGACGGGTGCACCGAGAAGACCGTGGAGCGCCGGCAGCGGCGCATGATCAAGAACCGTGAATCCGCGGCCCGGTCTCGCGCCAGGAAGCAGGTGTGCATGCATGTTCTTCTCGCTCGTTGATTTCGTAGTCTTTTGAGTCATTGGCACACTCGATATACTCTGAATTTCTGAAATGGTGCTGGTGCAGGCATATACCGTGGAGCTCGAGGCTGAACTGAACCATCTCAAGGAGGAGAACGAGCGCCTCAGAGCACAGGAGGTACACATTTGTTCGTCATGTCCTTTTCCTATCTACTAGTACTATGCATTGATCTTTTCCTATGTCCTGTACTACTATACTATATAGTATATATGCATTGATCTGATCAGACGAAACGTCTCTGTGCCATTTTCTTTTGCAGAAGACGATTCTGCTATCGAAGAAGAAGATGGTAATTTCACCCCTCAATCGCGCTATCCTTTTGCGGAGCGTCGATCGTTTGCTAATTGTCAGTGTAACTAACAGTCGACATGCTCTGTCAAGACAGTGCGCTGATGGGAACCTGCCATGGCTTTTGTGTCTGTTTCAGCTGGTGGAGAAGATGATGGAGCAGGCAAGGGAGAATGTGAGCGCCAAGAAGGGTGGTTGCGGGCTGCGCCGCTGGGGCAGCGCCATGTGGTGAACTGTGACGACTGATGAGTGACTCGCGCTGTGCAGTTCCAATCCGCTTGGCGCTTGCTTTCCATGGCAAGTGCTGTACCTGTCGGTAGCAGCACCGTTAGTAACAGTATGCGATGTGATTGACGCAAACGTCTGCGAGGGTCTAGTAGATGGCAAGAGCTCCGCGTTGGCCTTCTGCTGTTCATATAAGCCTGGGGGTTGTACAAAAAATAAACCCGCTGTAAAATAGTAGTAACTCAACACAAAGCTCTGTGTTTTCTTAGTCCATGTTTATTTGACATGGCCCATACTATGTCGTATGTATGTCTGTGTATCTCTTGCATTTGATTCTGGTAATTTTCTCCTGCGAGTGTGCTGTACCTTGGATTCGGTTGTTTCAGACTTCAGAGGCAACCAAACCAAGTGTTCAGAAGCAAGAAAACAACAGCAAACAGGTCGGGTGTTTCGGCCGGACGATAGCATCATTTACATCCATGCGATCTCGATCTAAAACTAACGGTAGTTGTTCTGTTCTCTCTCTCTGGCCCGTGTTCTTTTTCCCTCTAAATTTCAGATTTTTCACTCTCTCTCCATCACATCAATTTTTAGCCGCATGCATAGAGCATTAAATGAATCTTTTGAGTCTAGTTAGTCTATTAAAAAACTAATTACATAATTTAGTTATAAATTTACATGGACGAATCTTTTGTATCAGAAGTCTGTTGAAGCCTCTACACCAAAGGATGCATCCTTTTTCCAAAAGATAACTATGATTAAATAATATTTACCAAATACAAATGATACCAAATTTTTCTAACTTGTTGAATCTGAACAAGGGCCTGTTATATATGGGGCCTCAAATGATTTTGGCCCACATTGCTGCCCGCAATCTAAAGGCCTTCTTTTATCTGGTATATGGGGCCCATAAATGATTTTGGCCCACATTGCTGTACTGCCGAGTAGAGCGAAATGTAACGTCATTATTTTTTTTAGGAAAAGGTCCATTTACTCCTTAAATTTGGCTTGTGTTCAAATAGCCCCAAAATTAACATAGGATTTATTTTACTCCCTCCAACTATTTTAGTGGGTCCCATTTACACCTTCAAAATACTTAATTTTTTAGGTGGTGTTAGAGAAACATTATAAAATTTTCATCATTATGTTTCATGTGACATTGTATTTCTAGTGTTAATTTATTATTAAATTTCGTAACCTAAAAACAATGGGAAAAAAATAAGATATATTTTTTTAACATAACTTATGATATCCTTTGTCACATCACAAAAATTCATATTAAAACTCAACATATATATACATGAAGAGACAAATATAACAAATCTTGTTAATGAGCAAAAACTAGACCAACTAAAATAGTTTGGCAAGTAAATTGAACTAAATATTAATTTAGAGGACTGTTTGGACAAATGTCAAACTTAAGGGAGTAATTTGGACTTTTACCATTCTAGGCATGTTTGAAATGCATGGATTTCAAATGAATCAATTTGATTTTACAGGAAATAAATAGGTCTTCAAAGGTGGAACTTCCATGCTCCCCGGCCCCTTGTCAACAGCTGTCCGAGCTCTTCCCACCTTTGGCAAAATGGTGGCTTCGAAAAATCGTATGTACAAAGCCAACGAAATAACATGTTGGCATTTTTAAATTTAATTTACCAAATTTTTCTAACTTGTTGAATCTGAACAAGGGCCTGGTATATATGGGGCCTTAAATAAAATTTACTATTATTTAGAATTATTTTCTCCCGGAATCACCATAGAAAGTAAATATAGAACAAAAGAGAGTGCTAGAAAGGCTTAACATGTGATATTGAATTATCTCAACATATATATACATGAAGAGACAAATATAACTCTTTTATTAGTTTTTATTGGAGCACATAATATAAATTTTAATAAGTCCATACTAATTTTTTATTATAGTTAGCAATGTTCTTAGTTCACGGGAACTATTGTTCCATATTTAGGACAAAAATGTTTAATATTCATTTGGGAAATTATCAAAAAAGATAACTATTTTATTTTAAAAAATATTGTTATAGATGTTCTCATAAAAGTGGTTTCTAGCTTCAATAAAAACATATTCAATCTTAAGGAAATATAAAAAATTCTATTACCCATTATCTAAATATTATTATTTATTTTATTTAAAATATGTTGTGCTATGCAACAAGAGTATTCGAAAATAGATATGAAATCAACAAGGGAGAGAAAAAAAAAAATATTCAAAGAAATTGTCATGTGGTGTTTAGATATTAGAAAATGAGAAATAAGATAAAAAATAAATTAATAATTAGAATTAAATAAAATATATAAAAAAATAGATGGATAAAATAGACTAGCATATCTATCCTACCCCTAGATCAAACGCCTCATCAAAATAAAAAAAAAAAAAAAAAACGGCCGCCAAAGAATCCTTGTTGTCGATGCAACCTGCCTCTCGTTCTGTCTCTCTCTCTCGCTCTCCTCTGGTTCTCGGATGACTGGTCGGCCGCCGCCGCCGCCCTAAGCCAGACGCTGAGGCTTTGGTTGATCTTTTCGCCGGCGACGAGCACCCACCAGGTACTCCCACCCCATGTCTTCCCTTTCCTCAGGTACTCCCACCCCATCTCTTCCCTTCCCTTATGCTGTGCGAGGCTGAGCACTGGAACCCTAACCTAAAGCTATTTAGCCATTTGATTTGACAAGCCTCCTAACTTCGAAGTTTTTCCAGAAACTATTGGGTGTACATGAGTACACCCATGTCCCTTCACTGGATCCGCCCCTGATATATATTAGAAGAGATAAAAACAAAGAAACAGAAAAAATGAGCAGCATTAACAAAGTCGTGTTGCCATTCTCCATTTAAAAGAAAGTACGTCTTCTTTGCAACATGGATAACAACACAAATTATCTATTGAAGATTTCTCTGCATATCAGTAACTGTTGTCTGAACACCTTGAAAGATTAGGCCATTCGGGATAGAAAGGGACGACCAACTGAATTTTGAGTGTTTCAAAAAGGATCCTCTTGATTGACCAGAAACAAACTTAGACTAGATTAGCAGGCCATGGCTAAAGGATGTTGCAGAAACAGGTGTTCGAAAGATTCCTCATGACTGAGGGCGCATAGAACAGAATCAAATGATGGAAAATCCATATTTATCCCTTTCAGTAAACCTCTTGTACTCAGATAGAGCATCCAATGCCTCATGACTGAGGCGCCAAAAGAATACTGTATGTTTACGTTGTCAGGAAGTCTTTCAAATCCACTTGGGTGAGCATCAGAATGCCCTATGAGGTGACAAGAAATTTTTTGCTGGCTTATGAAACAGAGTCCAAAATATAAGTCCAAATATCAGGACCTTCTGTTAAAGTAGAGCATCCAGTTCCTGTGTCAAATATCAGGACCCTATGTTGTCAGGAAGCCTGTTCTGACAACGGCAGGTGAAAGAGATTGTATAGTAGGGAGGTCAGAACAGCCTCCTGGAAAGTTTTTCTTGTTCTTTGCAAAGGAGAACAACACAGGGTAAAGGTAGCTCCTAGCCAAAGATCCTCCCAAAAATAACAAGGTAGGCCTGTGTTCTGTGTTTTCAAGCCAATGACTTCAAGCCCGCTCTCATCCTTAGGCTTGCAGACCATATGCCAGGCAGCTTCTGGTGTTTTTCTCATTTAAAATAATGTCAGACCCTCTCCAAACGCAGTGCTTTCTGTATTTATGTAACTGCTCCAGCACAGTTGAATGGACTTTTAAAGAGCAAAGTTAGAGAGTTGGCAGGGGTGAGAGAACCAAATTAGCTATCTAGAGCCTTCCTGGCTGGGAAAGGAAATAGTATGAACAAGCCTCTGTTCACTAGTGCAATAATTCTTCAATCTTTCTGTATTCAATAAATTATATCACTGAATAATTTGTTTGTTAAACAAGCTATGGTTTCTTATTGTGAAATTACTCTAAGGCTGCTTTAAATACTAGTTATATATTTTGTGCTTGTTCCTCCATGATTATTGAACTCAGTCCATGTATCTTTACCTGCAGAGATGGGTTGGGGAATATCCAGGCTGATTGGACTGAAGGCTGCTGTCCTGCTTTCTGTGGCATGTTTTTTCCAAGGACTAGGAGTGACCCTTATCTCATTTCCTCTCATATATGCATCCATGATTGCAATACTAGTCTCGATAGCTTCCCACCCATCAATTGATCTTCCTTTACTCCTTGGCAAGGCATCTGATGGAAGTTTTCCATTATGGTCCTGGATCATGTTCTCACCATTTCTTCTTTTCATTCACCTGTTTGTGCTGCTGCGAAGATTTGTGAAAAACGAGCCCTTATACACTGAGGTTGCAGATGGAGTGTTTGTTGGAGGATGGCCTTCTTCGGTTGAACACCTGCCACCAGGTGACCCTGCAATCATAGATTGCACATGCGAGCTGCCAAAAAGCTCTACTATATCTAACAATGCATATCTGTGCGTTGCTACCTGGGATACGAGGGCTCCTCAGCCATCACAAATTGAGTCTGCCGTGCGATGGGCTGTGAGAAAGCGGTCACAGAACAAGTCTGTTTATGTCCACTGTGCCTATGGTAATTATGCTCTTCTGTCTATGTTTGGATAAGGAACTGTGTTGTATTTTGCTATTTGTTTTTCTTGCAAATACATATATTTATGTTCTTAAATGCATTTCTGTAGATTAGTCATATTTAGAATTTTAGATAACTGTTGAGACCATGTTGAACTCCAGCCATGATCATGCACAATGAAGTTGCATTGTATTGGTGAACCATATATTGTGTAACAGCTGGAGTTAGGAAACAACAGTATGGTCATATGTTTTTTTTTTTCATTTCTCTTGTGATCTTATTTTTTGTGATTATTTATCATGTCTTATTTGGTTGTTCTTATCTGTGACAAGAAAAGCTGCCATTGATATGCTGAACAGCATTTGCATTACATTCAAACAGCATAAGGTTCATCCCATATGTTGTGTAGACAGTCTTGTAATAGTATCAGATTTTAAAGGGATTTTTTGGCCAAATTTAAGCTCAAACATTGAAAGAAATTAAGCTCTGGATATGTCTGGCTGAACTTTAGGTTTTGCTATTAGCTTAAACCTCCCGTTACTAGTTTCCAAAATAAAACCTCTTTATTATGGCTTGTTCTTACCATTTCCTCACTTATCTAATCTGCCTCCAATTTAACTTATAAGTCCAATAATACTGATCGCTTGGATTTCATTATTTAATGGCGTGTTATCTCTCTTAACAGGTCATGGCAGAAGTGTCTGTGTGATGTGCGCGCTTCTTGTCGCCTTAGGATTGGCTGAAGATTGGAAAGCTGCTGAGCAAATGATCCGTGAGAAGCGACCTTCTATTAGCATGAACACTCTTCACCGCAAAAGCTTGGAGGAATGGTCAAAACATTTGCTCCCCTCCTCTAAAAGAAGTGGGGAATCAGATGTGAGTTCTGTTATCCGTTCAGATTATAACCGGAAATAAAATTGAACCAGCAAGTGACAAACTTGGTCAGTAACTGTGATATTTAAGATGCAGTGTACATTCGGTATTGTTTGCTGCTGTCCTAGTGAATGCCTATGGTTCCTTCTAAGTTATCCTTATTGTGGAAATTGTGTTGTAAAAACTACATGTATCAAATTATATTAGTACTGTAGCTTTACACTGCTAGTTCTTTAAGGAAGATTTTGTGTCCTTGCCTCCATTTTTTTCTCAGATATAACAGTGTCCCTGCCTCTCATCGAATGCTTGTCAGGGAAGTGCTGTTGCCGGACCCTTTTGGTGGGAAAACCCTACTATCCTGCATTCCTGCTGGGTTCTCATTTATAGCTATATATGTGATATGTTTCTTATGTTCAGCCTGCATTCAATATTGCTGCTATGTTTTCTTCACTTGATTCGGTAGTAAGTGTTCAGCTATTTCCACAATCCAAACTTTCTTTCGTTGTGTCTACTAGTACATTTCATCCTTTCAACCTTATCTTGTGATTTGTGAAGTCTTCTCTGCTTTCCTCGCATTTTTTTTTTGTTTTGTATGCTCTTTTGGGCTTTTCCTTTTACCATTTTTTCTGGTCTTTCTGAATCAGAAATTTTCCAGTAAAAGGAGTGAAGAGGAGTCCTGTGTCCACTCAGCTTTTTTTAATGATAACTTTTATAATGGCACACAACGAAAAGACTTCGAATGAATGTTGTTTGTTGTATATTCTGTGAATGTTGTTTGTCGTACTACCTCCGTTCCTGAATACTGCAACTCCTAGAATCCATGTCAGTCAAACTTTTTTAACTTTGATCAATTTTATAGAAAAAAAACATCAATATCTATGATATAAAATATATATCTTATGAAAATACATTGTATGATAATTCTAATGGTACTAATTTGGTACCATATATCTTAGTTTTTTTTTCTAGAAATTTTGGTCAAAGTTTAAAAATTTTGACTTAAGACAACACTAGAAGTTGCAGTATTTAGGGATAGAGGGAGTATATTCTGATGGAAAGTCCTTTGCATTGTGCCACAACCGCCTAATTCAAGTGTCCATGGTAGATGATATTGGAAGGAGAGCTGATTTTGGAATTTTGAGTCAACTGATAAGTGATAAGTTGATCTCAGATTATGTGAAAGCTGCTTCTTCTTTCCTTCATTTGTCCATTGATAGTTCTGATCTTGCATTTTACAATTTGCTGGTCAGTTTATGTAAGATTCATAATGCTGTTTCTACATGTGTTGCACAATATCGATCTTTCTTGCCATGTACTCCCTCCATTTCATACTGTTAGTCGTTATTGATTTTCTTGATACAGTTGAAAGGGAGCACAACATTTTCTTGTTTCACAATCTACGTTTCTTTAAAGTCATCTTTTTGATTGTATTATTGGGTTCAGACAGATTACCATGTGACAGTTTTTTTTTTTTTTTTTTACCATCATTGCTCAGCAGAACCTAGGACGGGAAACCGGCTCCCACCGGTAGCTGTTGCATTGTCTTTTGTTGAACTAGAGATGACGCATGCGGTATTATTCTTGGAGGTAGTCTACTACCGATTTTTTTTTTTTTTTTTTGCCAAACTTGATTTGGAAAGGTATTTAATGGTTACTCTGCCACTCTAATTGCAATTAGTCCTCTCTGGCAACTGAGCAGGCAGAATCTTCTGCCACTGCTTTGTTTTCTCCTACGCACAAAAATTCTGCGGTGCTAACCCTTCAATCAGTTCAAGAGCCATATGAACAGGTGAGCCACCCAACATCCCACCACGGCAATTCCTTCTCCCCGGCCTTTTCGCCTAGTGATGTTGCTTTCTCAATACTTTAATGATAGAACATTACAGTGCATCTCCCTCTCGAAACCCCTAACTTTGTAACATCACCCTCGCCGCCAAAGTTTACACCCTCCAGGTGAGGCCTCAAAATCCGGTGAACTGGTTCTGCTGCTGATGATGCAGGGCCTGTAGTTCAGTTGCTGTGGGGCTGAGGCTCTCTGTCCCGATGAAGTTGCTGTTACACGAGAAATGCATGCCATTGTTAGCCATGTCAATTTCTGACTTTCATATTATGAAATCCGAAAACAAGTGGTTCTATCTTTTCAAAAACTAAGCAATACATGTGATTCAGACATGGTTGGGAACAGATACAGTGCAGTTGATCAACAAGAGTCCAGTTTTTGCAGTTGATCAAGTGTGAATCTTACTCGCGGGGACGGGAAGCCCAGAGGTTGCTGAGAGCTCTGAGGCGGCTGTAGTACTCCCCGATGGAGAGGAAGCACCGCGCAGCCTGCCGAGTGGTCAGGATCCGGCGCATCTGATGCAACGTCTGCTGCCTTAGATTGTCGGCCTGCAGTTGGAACAGCACAAATGGAAAGAAAGGTGAGATGTCACATTAGTGTTGTTTCTTGTCTTGGCTATGCTGCACATTGGCGCTTCCAATACCTGATCATGCAGATGCATCTATTCTAGCGCTATCTTTCTGTCTTGTCCCAGCTATATTCTAGCCTGGGCAATTGCTGAAATTCCAAGCTGCTGCTTAAGCTTAAGCTTAAGCTAAAGAAGTGTTCTTTTCAGCAAAGTTTGGACATTTAGGTAGTGTAGCAACTGTTTTTTTTTTCGTTACTGATGGTAATATTGTCCATATCATTTCCTTATAGTACATCTAGAGCATGAAAAGAAATATAATGCAAGTATTAGCGATAAGCAGCCTCTATCCTAAAAGAGAAAAAAAGGAGGGTGGTATATCATCTGTGATCGTGTTTATTTGCCAGTCTTTTTCATATGCACGGCGCTCCTAGCAGCTTTATTCATTGCAAGGCTTTGTGTGAAATGATTGGAGCAATCATGAATCTAGGAAATGTACTCCTCAGTCCTCCATCCTAAAATAAGCATTTGTAAAATGCTTTGGAGATATCAATGCTACTATAAAATTACATATAGACCTCTATCAACAGTTGTTTAATGGTCCATGATCTAGAAGTGCAATTATTCTGGAACCAATTTTTAATGCTAAAAATATACTTACAACCTGCCTAAAACTGTCCATGGTCCATGAAACTAAAGCCTTGTTCGGATGGGGTTGGAAAAATTCCAACCCTTTCCCCTGCAATTATTCTTGGAACCAATTTTTAATTCGTCTCGTGATTTACAACCCAACTAAAAGTTATTTTTTTTTATTTATATTTATTTTACATCTTGCCTTCTAGCAAAAGTTCTGTCCACAAAAGGAATCAAAGCTCAGGAAAGTTGAAAAAGGGCAAACTAACAAAATGGAGGTCGCAATCAGCTTTTACCCCCTGAGAGAAAGGCATATCATTTCTTTAACAACTTCTGATGGAACAGCAAGCCCCATCTTTATTTTAGGCTTCTTGTTGTCCATGGGGCTGAATTTTAGGTGTTCTGTGTCCTTTTCCTGACAACTATGCAGCATACCTTTCAACTTTTGCAAGGCATGGAACACCATGAAGGAGGCCTCTAGTATTTTGGTTGTGGGCCCTCTGTTCTGCAGAGGCACCGGCAAACAGAGAAGGGAGAGAACAAAAGGAGTTTTTTTTAACAAAAAATGGGAATAAAAAGGAGATGGCCGGCCCAGAGAAGACACACACAAGGGGCATTGTTTATGCACAGTGCCAACTGTTTGTATCCGGCAATTGACTTTCTGTAGAAAGATACAGGTGTGTTCGTGTATGTACTGCCAGTACACATGTGTGAACAGGAACAATGCCTCGCCAAAACTTCACTTAAAAAAAGGATCAAAGCCTTGCCCTCTTTGGCCCCTACCAACAGTCCAACACACTAGAAACATACAATAATTGTTGCCCAGCAGCATTAGCCTGTTATTTGTTGTTTACTCACAAGCTAATTATGCGGGCTGGAAAGTGGTAATGATGCTTATCCGTTTATCTGGAATGCAGGTTTAAGCTAGCTTTCTGACAAAAGGTTGGCCTGCCCCTGCCATGGAGAACGCAGGAAGGGGCCCTGTAGCCACATGTAGGACGAGGACCAGCTGCATCTGCATTGCTACTGTTACGTTGCTGTACAGCTCTGACAGGGAAGGACTAGCGTACTTGAAAGTTTAAGCTAGCTTTTCCTCGGCGTGTTAATTCTGTTTTTGGTTAAAAAAAGGTTTACTGACCATGATCTACAGTAAGAAATAAGAATAAGAAAGATCTCAAGGGTTGCAGGAAATGGAAAATGGAGGAGAGTAAAAAGATGGTGTGACCTGTTGATAGAAGTTTTCGAGGCTGGCAAGCTTCTCAAGTGCGACGGCCATGATGTTCATGTAGTTGGGGGCGGCGGCGCCGTCGTTGAGCGTGCCGGCGGCGACCGTGTCGGCCAGGGACTGGTGCAGCTGGTGCAGGCCCTGGGCGAGCGCCTCCTCCGCCTGCTCCGACGACTGCTGCAGGCTGCAGATCCCCAGCAGCTGCTGCTCCGTCAGCGGGTCCAGCTGCGGTATCAGGATCTGCATGTCCATGCCAATTGCAAAAGAAGAGGGGGTCAGTAGTACGGCGCGCTGCCTCAGAGCTCAGACTGGGTGGGTGCACGGACGGACGGACGCCATGGCAATGCAATGGCAGCGCACCTTGAGCAGCTCGGACGGGCGGAAGCCGCCCATCCAGAAGAAGCAGCGCTCGGCGGGGGTGGCCCAGGCGCCGGTGAGGAGGTGGAAGACGTCGGAGCGCGCGAGCGCCGCCTTGAGCTGGAACAGCTCGTCGTAGTGCTGCATGCACTCCTCCACGATGAGGCCCAGGTTGCCGTCCATGAGGTGCGCCTGCAGCCCGGCGCGGAGCTCCGCCAGCCGCTTGCTGTCGTCGTCCAGCCACCGCGCGTACTCCATGTCGAACATGGCGGCGCCTGCATTTGCATCCGTACGCACGGCACGGTCGGTAAAAACAGAGTTGTTACTGGCACTAATCAGTTGTCAGCACACGTTTTTCACGCCAAACGAGGGAGGCCGGCCGGCCGGCCATCTCAGCTGCTGCGCTGTGGCCTCTCTGCGGCTGCAGCTAAAGGCGGCAGCTAGCTACTGGCACCACGGTTAAAAAGCTCGAGCTTTGGATCGGAGCAGTGAGTGGTACTATGAATGAAATCAGAATGAATGGATGGAGAAAGAAAGGGGACGGACGGTGCTGCATTACCAGAGCTCATGTCCCCGGCGGCGCTGCACCCCCCAACGAACAGGCCCTGGACCACGCACGGTAAATCCCATGTCATATCAAAGCTCTGAATGATACGAACTTGCATCCATCGGATGCAGCATCAGACAGACGTGTTTGTTTGGGAGTTTGGGACTGAATGGAACGAACCTGTGACCGTGCTCTCTGGAGCTCATGCTCGACCTGCTGAAGCCTGATCCTGCTAGTCTCCAGCTGCTGCACGTAAGCCTGCAGGTAAAGGACGAGTAGATTACTCTCGGCAGATTATCCCAGGACCATGCGTTCTTTTGTTTTGCTGATTGGATGAAACAAAACAAAAGAGATCATCATCCATGCACCTTCTTCCTCAGCCTGCTCTTCCTCGCAGCCTCTCTGTTCTGCGCCAGCCGCCGTTCCGTCTGCAAGGAAGGAAGGATTCACAGTGATTCAAATTCTTTCAATGGTGAGATGCAGGTCCATGTATGTGCAGTACTGTAGTGATGGAGTGGGCATGCAGTGCAACAAGGGGGCAGAGCTATGTATGTATCCTACCTTGGCATCTACCAACTTGCCATCTTTTCCTTGTGGATCCATGCTTCCTCTGTGCAATGCAAAGGACACCACGAAAAAGCCAGAGCGGAATTAGAGCTTGCAATGCATGTACTATAGTACAGCAGTATCCCCTATCCGTTCTCTTCTCCTACACATCATCAGCACAGTGCACACCATCGGCAACAACAACAGGGCCAGGGCCGAGCGGCACAGCAAGAAACAAGTCGGCCGGTGCACATTGCATGGAGCAGCGGCCTCTCCTGTCTGTCGTCCATCATCGTGTGGATGGATGGATGGATGCAGCAGCCCTGCCACTGTCCATCTTCTCCAAAACAAAAACACTAGTAGTGCTTTTGGCTGTAGCTGTCCCCGAAACCGAAAGCTCTGAGATAAGACGGATGGGGTTATGCCGGTTATCCATCCTGTCCACCCCGCAGCAGGGCCAGGGAGAGACAAAAGGGAGGTTAGGGATGACCCGCCCTGGCCTGCTGGCCAACACTATTACTATCAGCAAGAGATCCTCTCCTCTTCTCCGTAGGATTGACCAGCATATAGATGGCCAACATAGAAACACTATTAGCATCCTCTCACGTCCTGATTGGATAGATGTCATTATTAGTCCAATCATCCTGCCTGGTTTCCCCCAACCAAAGCAATGGACATGGCTGGCTTTCTATTCAGAGGCCACATGACAATCGAACACTCATGCCTTTGTGTTTAGAGGCAGCAGCCCTGTCCCAGCGGCCCTTAACTATACTAGTGCAAGATACTATTAGGGCCAATGCCATGAGGTAAGCAAGCTGCAGGGAATGGCTAGGTGTGCGCGCGGGTTCCGTACACCACAGTGCCGGCTTTGCCGTACTAGTCCTAGGTGCAGCAGTGCATCGCCTCGGCCGGCGTTGCTGTGACATGAAAGAACAGCATGTTTCGTACCAATGCGTACCGCAAGATTCATGACCAACATTTTTCAACGATTCGACAGCAATATTCTGAAGATCTGACTGGTGATTCATTGGCTTCTCTCGGCTCGGCCGGGGCGGCCGGCCCTGGTGAACTGGTCTTACTACTGCAACAACTCCTAGCCGTCTACTGCCTACTGTAGTAGGACTGTAGAAGGGGGGTGCCAGTGCGTACTACGGAATGGTGCATGCTGATTCATGACCACATTTTTCAACGATTCGACAGCAATATTCTGAAGAGACTGGTGATGGAGCTCTTCTCTCGGCTCGGCCGGGGCGGCCGAGGGGAACTGGTCTGCCAGTACGTACTACGGTACAGTAGTGGTGCCAGTACGTACTACGGAATGGTGCATGCTGCGCTGGTGTGGTGCACTGGAGGATGGACACTGGTGCGGCAGGGCCACCACCACCAGGGGGCAGAGGAGGAGGTAGTAGTAGTACCTTGTCATGGTCTCCTCCCAGGCCTCCGTCTCCTCCTCCGTGCAGCTGCAGCGGGTGAAAGCTCGGTGGCGGGGCGGCAGCAGCGGGGGCAGCGGCGAGGCCTGGGCCTGGCTGCTTGTTGTAGCTGTAATCATCAGTGGTCACCATCATGACCTCCTGCCGCGGCGCAGAGGAGGATGGGGACACCAACTCCATCTGAGACATTGTGTTCTGAGCTGAGCTCGAGTCAGTGGTGCTCCCTACTGACTGCGAATTCCCCTGTTCAGCAATTACACGGCAACAGTGAGCGGCAGCTAGCGGCGTCGATCTAGTAAAACCAAACACCGGCTGGCTGCGGTAAAACCAAACAAATCATCGGCAGGCAAGGCAACAACGGGCATCGGGAGCCAGCCAGCCTCGTCGTCTTCATCCTCTTTTACCACCCCGCTACCCGCCCCTCGCCTCGCCTCGTCTGCAGCCTGCAGGTGCAGACCACATGCAGAGAGCGATTCGCCAAAGAACAGCCACATCTTTTCTTGGGTTCAGCGACGATGGCGAGGAGGAGGAGACGACGAGAGACAGGGGAGGCGATGGAAGAATGAATGCGTGCCATGCATGCATGCATGAATGCATGAATCTCCAGAGCATAGTGATCATGGGGAGGAGATTGGGGGAGGAGGAGGCGGGGCCTTTACACTGTGCAGCTGCTGTTGATGCCTCATTGGCCACGAAGGGAAGATCTCCAGCGTGGGGGGCCGGCCGAGATATCCTGCCGCTGCCGCTGCCGCCGCCGCCGCTGCATGCATACATACAAAGAGAATTAACACGGGCGGGGGGCTCCCTTACCGAGTGTCGATTCCTTCCCTGTTCATGCAAGCATCTCTCTCCTCTCCCTCTCTCCATCCTCCATGAGCTTGCACAGAGAGGAGAGAGGAGAGGAGCTAAAAAGATGCTAGGAGGAATGCAAACATACTGTAGGCGAAGAGAGAACCGAGATGCATGTTTGTGGCATCGGCATCGCACCATTATATGCACACTGTGTTTGCATAGGAATGGAAACCGGCAGGAACACAAAAGGCGAGGCATGTCTCGCCCTGTGCGGCGCTGTGCCCGTGCGCAGGCGAGCAAAGAAACGAAGGAACCTTTTTGGCAAGTAGCCCAGGTGGACAGAACGGGGATGAAAAAAACGAAAGCTTACACTTTGCCTGCGCGACGTCGTTCTTGATGATCACGCCGGGATCGACGCCGCCGCCGGCGTTGGCAACGCCACCGCCGCCGCCGCCATGGATGAGGGCCTCCTCGAGCTCCCCGAACCCGAAGTAGGCAGCGGCTGCGGCCGCAGGCTGGAAGTCCCTGCCCAAGGAGTAGCGCACACAGAGACCATCAGTCATCGCCGAGAAGGGAAGGGAAGGCAAGGCGAACGAAGCTACTGTACTTAGCAGATAAAAACTTTTCAAGAATGGAAAGGCCGAGACTGCCTAAAGCACGACGAGGCTTGTTGTAGCTGTGGCTGGGGCAGGCAGCAGATAAGGATGAGAAGGGCAAAAGAAAAGATGGTGCCGATCGATCTCGGTGCCCGAACAAATCACTCGCACTCGCAGGATTATTCAGGCCTCGATGAGCATTACTATTAAGAAATTTTTTTGGTGCGTGGGCAGAGGTGTAATCCAACCAAAGTGGCACGGCATAAGCTTGTGGAATCGTCGGTCTGTTATAAAGACGGATAAAAGGAGGGCGAAAAATACTTTAAACAAGTTGCGCACTCAAGCATTTGAAAACACGGGAGGGGAGCTAGTAGCTCTGGGTGGTGTTGCGACGCGGAAAAGGTTGCAGGCAGCGGCAGAGCTCTCTGGGTGGTCTTGCTGTTGCATGCGGCCGGCCGGCGGCGCCTTGGATGGAATTGGTTGGGTGAGGCGAGGTAAAAGACGATTGCATGCCAGAAGGATCAAAGACAAACAAGTTGGGAAGGGAGAGAGAGAGGCAGTGTACAGGAAGCAGGTGGGCGGTGCAGCGGCGGCGACGGCGTGGGCTTGGACTCCATACGCGAGCGCCTGGTTGAGAGGCAGCGCTGCCCTCTCCATCCCCCAAGAACTCTCCTCGCCGTGCACCATGTCCGGCCACCGCTAGCTCTAGGAACAACAAGAGACCAGCAGGAAGAAGGAGCTGTGAGCGATGGCGATGGACTATATAAAAGAAGAGAAGAAAGGGGTAGGGAGCCAAGCCAGAGAATGAGAGAAAGGAGAGAGATGCTGCGTGCATACCATCGTTGTAGCAAAAGCATGCAGGCAAGCACAGAGGGGAGAGGAGAGCAGCCCTTGCTCCTCTTTGTTTGTTTCTCTTCTCAGCTCTCACACACTGCTGCTTGCTTTCCCTTGTTTGTTTGAAGCACTGGCGAATTGAATCAGCCTTGGAGTTTCATCCACTGTACTGCAAAGAAGATCTTGTCCTTTTGAACACGTCCTGCCGTCTCTTTTTTCACAGGCTTGTAACAGCTAGCTGGGCTGTTGGGCACGGAGGAGGATGCAGAGAGAGGGAGAAGAGATGCAGAGAAAGAGAGAGAGGCCTGGGTGTGGTAGGGTTTTTTCTGTCAGCATTTCTGTCTCCTACTCCACTCCTTGTAACCACCTTTCACCTCTCATTGGCCGCCCTCTGGCCCTCCTCCTCTGAGACGGCAAGTACTCAACAAAAGGAGCATTGAATAGAGGGAAGAAAAAGGGGGGAAAAGAAAAGAGAATAGAGGGAGAAAGGAACACAAGCTTAAAAAGAAGGGGGACAGAGCTTGAGAAGTTGTTCTACGCCTCCATCTTCTCCTATCGTGTTGTTATAAGAAGAGGGGATCAGAGAGGGAGGAACCGTAGCTTAGGACTAGAGAGACAGGGGAGTTGATTAGATTGGCGAGATTCGTCAAACTCTACTCTATGCCCTCACACCATAATACATGCATCTATAATTGCCACAAGCAACTATAGCTTTGTTTAGTCTGAAGCAACCCTAACCAAAGCACCACAAAAATATGATATGGATATACAACCTACAGTGTGAAAATATAAAATCCCTAGGAGTATGGAACATACATAATTCTAGTAGGTGCTTGGAAATGGGTTTGTTTGGGATTATCCCTGTCTGCATAGGTCAACATCAGCGCATTGTCATGCACCAAATATTAAAAACAGCATTTCCTTCAGAGAAATTAATTCTTGGATAAACCCTCACTCTGGCATTCCCCCTCCCATCCTGAATCCTGAGGTTATCGTGGATAAAATGCAGATAGGGAGCACACTAAACACATTTGTGTGAGTTGTGGCCAAGTTGCTGACTGGTCATTAGTGCCTAATCCTTTGCCTAAGTAGGGCCTCAAGTGCATCATAAACTACTCCAAAAGAAGTTGCATTTATACTCGCTGGCCAACTCTGCAGGTCACTTCACCAAATTGCTCAATAATCCACGAGCCACAAAAGCCAAACCAAGCTCATTTTTCTCGAAAATTCCTATTGGTTTCTCTCGCTACTTGTAGTTTCTTTATCGCTTGTTTCTCTAGCTAGCAAGTCTTTGTTCAACCGGGGCTCGGTCAAGGCTAAAGCTAGAATAAAGGCTTGTACCTGTTCATGTACCGAAGGCCAGACTCCTCAGTGAATCATTGAACAGTACGTACGGAGAAGGGAAAAAATACCAAAAAAATAGCTCCTCAGTGAATCATTGAACAGTACGTACGGAGAAAATTACGGTATAAAACAGGAAAAATTTAAAACATACTGTATACCTATACCGCAGCCAACTGCCAGGAGAAGGTCGCCAGAAAAAATGTTGTTCAGAGATTCGGTGGATTTTGCAAATCTTTTGGCAAGAATAGGCCTGCGTTTCTTCTCCAGTTTTTTATTGGGCAGAGAACATTGGGGAATCAGCAAGTGAGATACACGCAAGAAGAGGGAGATGGACACGAAGTTCTGGCGAATCGTTCTCTGCCGTCCAACAAATGGCAAATTACAGGAGTGAAAACGAGACATGGCAAATTTTCAATGGTTACATCCCGTTCTCTGTCTCCTAAATTTCCCTGGAACCTTTTTTGTTTTGACATGACTTGCCAGTTGGAATTTCACGCTCAGTGGCCGGAATATGGATAATCCAAATGCTTCCACGGCTTGCATCCTCTTTTCTTTCCATCCACTTGACTTTGAGAGTGAAAAGAAAGATTTTGTGCTAGTGTGTTACTGGTTCATGCCAATGCCACTACGGAATTCTCACCTCTAAACTTGTATTGCAAAGCAACTGCCACAGAAAAAGTCAACAGTTTGAACTTTCAGATCAAACCTGCGAGTCGTCTACCTCATCATATTTTATGGAACAGGTGACAGGTCAACAGGGGGGATGGGGGGGTTAACATGAGACTCTCATAATAGCAGCCAATGGATTAGTTTAGCAATGAACGACAGATAAGTGCAAGGAATGGTAATAGAACTGATTTTTTTTTTTATTTATTATTTTTTTTTGACGGAGGAAAACCCTGCTTTTATAAAGCCACAAAGGTTTTACAATACTGGGGGTAATAGAACTGATTCTACCCAAAACAAATACAAACCATAATAGTGCAGCAGAGATTTTGTCAAACCAACCCAACCCAACCCAAACAAATCCAGCATTCATCCAATACGGCAAGTTGCCAAATCAAAATTCGTGAATAGCAAGTGAACCTGCATCAATAGTAAGGAGCATCTATTGGCAGGCCAGAGCGGACCCATAAATTCGATATGACCCGCCATGGAACATGTTCTGTTATAAACAACTGTAAAACGAAAATTCAAATGGAATAACAGCACAAACACTGATCCTAGATTTCATAACTAACCCTATCTTGGATAACTAGGATTAGGCAGTGATGCTGCCATATGAAGTAATTATCAATTAAGCATGGAATCCCTTGGAGTGGAATGTCAAGGTAAAAAGTAGCAATGGTGAATGCCGAATTTCCCAGGGGAATCAACCATACACTTTACTGCAAGCATGAAGTAGTCAATTTACACTTTCTCCAAATAAAATACTTTACAGTATTTGAAAGAATTTTGATTCAAAATTAGTCTCACGAATAGATTAAAAGGTTTTGATATCATGTGGCATGGAGCAATAAATCTCCACATAAGCAATCCATTCCAGTTGAAATAAAAGAAAAGGGAGGATTTTGTTCCAGAAAAGGAGAGCATTCCGTTCTGCAGCCTCTACTGGTCGTCCATATGGCATGCAGGCATCTGTGAAGAGGTCAACACGAACTTTCTTTAACAATCCAGATCTGACATGCACCCGAGCTGACATTTACAACAGCAGTCCTCATGATGTAGAAACAGAAGCAAATCTGCCAAATGCATAAAATGAAAAGTTATACTTCTTTCTAATATTAGGTGGGCATATGATTGAGTGTGGAAGGGCAGAAAACATAGTATTATTCCTCTAAAGGGTGTGCTGATAGAAGCTAACAAGATTCAACTGTATTAATAGACCTACGGATACAACAAAACTTGTATTATAGCTCTACCAGTGACTCAGTGTATACCACATTTTATCTAAAATGACAATATAGAAGCAAGCAGCCAAATAATTGGTATATTGCGAAACTAGTAAAACGACCAGAAGCCCAAAATTGCCATGGACTTTTATTCTAGGTGCCGCGATATGTCATGCAAAGATGACAAGCAGATTGTAAAACAACCGCAGTTTCGCCCACCAATGAGAAATGTGAAGTACTGGGAGGAAAAAAAAAATTATGGGTGGAAAATCGGTGATTTTGACGGTGGTTGATCGCCTATCCATGTATATGCCCACATCATCCTATGAGTCATCCCTACTCCACTGAATCATTGGTGCGCATACTCTTCACCAAGATCTTCAGCCTTCATAGTGTTTCAACTTCCATCATCTCTGATCTCAACCTGGTGTTGACTTCTTCATTTTGGCAGGCCCTGTTCCAGGTGTCAGGCTGCAAGCTATGCATGAGACCGGCTTTCCATCCTTAGTCCTACACTCCTACAGCTAGACGGAGGTGTACCTCTGGTGCATGACCACTTGACCAGCGATTGGTGTTGACAGTGGGTATGTTCGTTGCCATGGGCCATAGGCCGAGTAAATCTACAGCACGTCCTTGCACGCAGCGCTCAAGGAAACCCCGTACAAGCTGGCACATGGCCGTGACACCCCTCCTGGCTTGCTTCACTCCTACAAGGCAGTGAATGTTCATGTCGCCGCCGTGGCACCACGAACCTTGGCAGAGCACGCAGAGTTCTTGGAAGATGTTCACTTTCAATTGGAACAAGCTCAGGTTAAGACCAAGAAGATGTACAATCGAGGTCATCATGCCATGTCCTTCCAGGCGCACATATAGGCGACGGAATAAGGAATAGGAAGGTTTAGATTTAGTTCAAATATTTGATTGGATAGCAAATACTTTACATAGATTGGATTAGTTAAGTTTAGTAAATTTGATAACTTGCGCAAGGGGCAATTATAGTCCGGCCTATATATGAAGGCCTCGATGTAATATGGAAAATGCAAGTGATAGATCAATCTACTTCTCCCAACTCTTATTCACCCTAGGCGCAGAGCAGTCGGGGCTTGACCCCAGCCTTCTATCGCCATTGTTGCCACCATGAACTCCTACCAATTCCAATATAAATGGTACAGACAAGCTGCCTTGAGTTGGACGACTCATTTGATGATACCAACAGGCGCTTTGTGAGAAGAATTCAGGAGGCAGAGATCGGGGAGGCTTTGAAGAGGATGAAGGGAGGTAAAGCGATGGGCCCCGATGGTATCCCCATTGAGGTGTGGAGATGTCCTTGCTAGAGCGATTGGGTGGTTAACTAAGCTTTTTAACCACATCTTTCGGTCAAACAAGATGCCCAAGAATGGAGGAGAAGTATTTTAATACCGATCTTCAAGAACAAGGGAGATGTTCAAAGTTGTACTAACTACCGTGGGATTAAGTTGATGAGCCATACGATGAAACTCGGGAGAGGGGGTATCGAAGCCTAAGAAGGAGTGACAAGTGTGACCCAAAACCAGTTTGGGTTCATGCCCGGTAGGTCGACCATGGAGGCGATTTTCTTGATACGACAATTGATGGAGAGATATAGGGAGCGAACATGGTCTTCATTGACCTCGAGAAGGCATATGACAAAGTACCAAGAAATGTCATGTGGTGGGCCTTGGAAAAGCACAAAGTCCCAACTAAGTACATTACCCTCATTAAGGATATGTATAGGGATGCGGTGACGTTTGTCCGAACATGTGATGGCGACACCGGTTTACTTTCCAATTAAAATAGGGCTACACCGGGGGTCAGCATTGAGCCCTTATTTATTTGCTTTGGTAATGTATGAGGTCACAAAGGGACATACAAGGTGATATCCCTTGGTGTATGCTCTTTGCCGATGACGTGGTGCTAGTTGACGAGTAGAACTATGGAGACACACGTTAGAGTCGAAAGGGTTTAGACTTAGTAGGACCAAGACCGAGTACATGAGGTGCGATTTCAGCCGACTAGGCATGAGGAGGGAGAAGTTAGTATAGATGGGCGGTGGTGGCTAAGAAGGGCACCTTTCGGTATTTAGGATCGATGCTACAAAAAAGGATGGAGACATTGATGAAGATGTTAGACATAGAATTTCAGCCGGGTTGAACGGAAGCGGCGTCAAGCTTCGGCGTCCTTTGTGATAAAAAGGGTGCCTCGAAAGCTAAAAGTAAAGTTTTATAGGACGGCGATCCGCTGGCGATGTTATACTCCCTACAAAAAAAAAACCAAAGAATTGAGTGTAGCAGAGATGCGTATGTTAAGACCACACAAGGAGGGATAGAGTCCAAAACGGCGATATTCGGGATAGGGTTGGGGTGGCACCAATTGAGGAGAAATTGATTCAACATCGGTTGAGATGGTTTGGACATGTTCAACGGAGACCTCCCCGAGGCGCCCTTCTAAAGCGGGTTGATAATGTAAAGAGCGGTAGAGGTCGACCTAAACTAACCTTCGGTTAAGAGAGACCTTAAGGAGTGGAATATCTCCAAGGATTTAGCTATGGATAGGAGCGCTTGGAGACTAGCAATCAACGTGTTCGAACCGTGACCCTAACTCCATCTGCCTTGTGTCCTTTATGTGTTTCTCTATTTCGTGTCTCTTTTGGGTTTCACTTCTAGCCTACCTCAACTTGCTTGGGACAAAAGGCTTTGTTGTTGTTGTTGTTGTAGACAAGCTGACTCTTAAACAAAATCATGAAGGAAAAAACAGCCAATTACAGTATTGGGATCCTTTGCTAAATTTGCTTAATGGCTTGCTGGCTACTATCGTCCATTCTTAAGTTACACCAAGACCCTAAACACCTGGAATTGAATAGGTTGTTTTTGGAAATTTTGTTTTGGTGTCAAGGATTTTGCATAAAAAGTAACTCTCTTACAGGACAGACATTAGACCCAAAACAAACCATTTATAAAAAGCCAATAACATATAGAGAACAGGATAATGTAATAAGACCATGCTGAATACAGAAGCAAAAGTTTACCTGGTGGCATGGCTTCAACTGAACAATGATAAGATGCCCAGCGAACATAGTAGATGTCACTCATACTCAAATTGTACATCGACATGCACATACTTCCTCATGAGGCAGACTATGAATGAGGTAAAGCTTGCTAACATCTGGCGCTCCTCTCGTGTTTTTGCCTCAGAAAGAACACCATGAATAACAAGTTTCTTGAGATTTGGACACCTTCCAATCATACCAAACACCCAGGGTCCAAAGTGTTCATTTATTACTGTCCAACCAAGTTCCAGAACTGAGACATTCTCCAGTGGTGATGATCCCTGAAGGCTGTAGTGAAGTAACCCATCTCGTAATTCATAACTCAATGAAAGATGCCTAAGAAGAGGAAATGAAACAGCTATAGTTTCTGAATCCACAATCTCATCCTCGTCATCAAACACAACACCCCAAAACCGTAGCATACGCAAATTAGATGCTCTGGATATCATGCTATAAAATTTTGGCCAGACTATTGTGAAGTTGCTCACATCTACTGCCTCCAGATGATCAGTATTGTCCCCAATATCCAAATGAGTAACACTAACATCATCAATCTTAAGATGCTTTAGCGTTCCTTTCCCGTTAAGCTCAAACAGATCAAGATTTAAAGCATTTAGGTGCAGAACTTCCAAATTATCTGCATCAAGTATGATCTTATCTACACCTACTGATTTTGCAAAGAGACTTTTCAATGTATGGCTTGTGAGCTCCATTGTAGACTGCGAATCTGAAGTGACAACCTCAAGTACATCAAGTGCTAATGACTCTATTCTCGGGCAAGCAGCAACTAAAAGGCTCAAATCCAAGGCCGAAATGCTGACATGCCTCAGGGAAAGGGATTTTAGACAAGTGAACCTCTGATAGCTTGGTTCAACACCTGTGATGGTGTTATGATCCAAATCTAGCACCTCGAGCTTCTGCCTACCACACTTTTCAAGAATGTTTACATTGGGTGTTGTCCTGACATTGTAAGACAAGCTCCGCAGTGTCTCCCTGGTATACATGAGCCATGCAATCACTGGTGCTGCAGAGAACTCATGAGTGTTATCGATATGAATCGAAAGGCATTGCAGCCCCATAGTCTGAAATATAGTTTGTGTGATGACAATCTCCAATTGACGTGTGGTCATGTCCCGTGGAAAGTCATCGGAGTTGAAGGACAGCAAACGGAGGTGCCTCCTGCATGCATCTCGCCACTTGCGGCATACCGCAGAGGCAACCATGACATCACGTGCAACACCAAGATGGGAAAGAATGTTGCCAACAACTTCAACAGGGAGAAGCTCCATTTTCGGCACTCAACACTATCAAGTAAAACTTAACGAAGGAATTTCTCCAACACAACCAAGACAGGCTTCTAGCATGGAGTTGCATGCATTTTCATATCCGCATATATCAATCAAAGTTCAAGACCTCATCGCCTTCGTTCCCTGCAAAATGGCAATGATAATTAGCAAGTACTGCCAATTACTCCTATTTACTAACATCAATCTGTAGTCTCTAGAGACTTGTGTCAAAGTTCAGGCCCAACCAAATGTCCAGTAGCAATATGATTCACCCAAGCAATTTTTAACTAACCGACACAAGCAAAAGCATAGTTGGCCATCATTGAGCGATTTTCCAGTGAGAAAATCCCTCTCGACCAAATCTAGATCAAGATCAGCTCGCTTAGCGTAGCACTGAAAACTATTACGCAGTTCTTCGGCTGGAACGCAGAAAAGGATCACAGGAAGATTGAATCTAGACAATTCAACATATAATATAATTCCTCAATTCGAAGTTGGCGTGCAATCTGAATCTGAAACACGAAAGATGTGAGAGAGAGGTGGGGGCGACAAAGGAGGAGCCAACCTTCATCGCAATGGCAATACGAAGACGATGAAGCAAGTACCCGGCTTTGGCAGCGCGCTTTCGCCGGATCTACACAGCACAAGCCGGTTCGTCGTGGCGTCACCCGAGATCGACTTCAGACAAGAACCCGCGTCCGAATCATCTGTGTCCCCTCGACTCCGGCTGACGCCCGATGCGTGAACAAACCGTCTTCTTCGAAGGGCCCGCGTCGCCCACGCACCGGCGTGGAGACACCAACTGAAGAGGCCGAGAAGAGGGCGGAGAGGTGGAGCGCAAGTCTCCGCAACCGGAGATGCCGCGCTGACTCCTGGGGGGAGGTGGGGCGTCGGGCACGCCGCTGAATCGCGACCACGGCAGCGTCGCGGCGACGAGAGGAGGCGCTGCGCCCGACGCACGCGCACACCCACGGGTAAAGAAAGGAAAAACGGCTGACGAGGCGTGGGCCGTTGGGAGGAGCGGATTGGGCCAAGCACTTTCATGGGCTCGCAAGCTCAGAAGCTCTTTGTAACCAGCGTTTTTAATTTAAGCCCACAAAAGATCCACAGACGGCCCAGCCCAAGGTATAACCCTAGCCTTAAGGTATTTAATTCCTAGCGGCAGTCGACCACGCTTCCAGCTGCACGCCGCCGCCGTCGCTCGCTTCTCGCCCGCTCTCCTCTCCCGACCGCAGCCCGAAGGTGAGCCCCAACTTACCGCCGTAATTCACAAGGTTTGAATTCTGTAGTGGTGGAACAAGGATTTGAATTGTGTAGTAGTGGAATCAGGAGATCTCAAGGTCTGTTTGGTTCAGAGGGCAGCATGTTCTAGATGCGAATTTGCTTTATGCTTATGGTCAGCAATGTCTTGATGCATATCTGGTAGTGTATTGGCATGTCCTTTTGAACTGATGACAAGGTGTTTAAGCGGAGTTGATGCCTAATGAAACTGTATATCTAGCTCGTATCCTGTATCCGCAATATTATACGATTTTTGTCATTTATGAACAATCCTATTTGGGCCAAACCTTGTATTCCGATCTGATCTAATTACAAGCGTATACATTATTATGGATACTAACTTCCATTGTTTTGCAAAAATAAATAAATTCGGATGTACATGTGTTCCTTTAATCTCAAGTGACCACACTATTGCAGTTGTTCCTTTAATCTCACCCCATACACCTGCGACCATTGCAGTTGTTCCTTTAATCTCACCCTGTACTCTTGCTCCTCTCTTTGCAGGAACGCTTCTCGAACTTCCAGCAGCGGCAACATGAGGTACCACTACACTTCTCTTCTGTTGCACTGTGGATGCGTGTTGCTTTATCTGTTGAACATGTGAATATATCTCAAACTGATGCACTCGTCAAAGGTCACATTGTATTGTTTATAGTCGCTGATATGGCTAGATGTGCTTATTAGTTACCCTTTCTTGATTGATAGCATATGTTTAGATTTATATAGATGTTTGATGGCATATTTTCCATTCCTATTTCATTATTAGCTGTTTGTTTAGTTTACCTACCGCAAGATTTGAATGTCACCATAGGCTGCAGATGAGATTCTGTACATTTTAATATGCTGTAGAATTTGGCAGATTGAAATTAGTCTGCTAGGTCTTTATGACTTAATGTGATCTTTGGAAATTAGCATGCCAGCAATTCTCTTAGTGCTGATTGGTTCATTTAGCTGTACTTATGTAAATGTGCGGATTTGGGGAATATCTAACTTGTTTATCTTAGCAATTGGAGTTTTCAGAGAGTTTTCTGTCTTATTAGCACATTGCTTGCTGCATTAGATTAGACTTTTATATTCTGCAGGTTCAGTTTTGTAAAATACTTCTGTTAGGTAGCTAGTTGTTTCCTGTTCCTTTTGGTTTAACCTGGTGCAATCATCTGTGTTCCCTGGAATTGGATATAAGACATGTAAATATAAGACAAACTTTGCTATGCACATGTTAGACAGTATTGTTTGTAAAAAAAACTGAGGGCCTTAATGCATCATGCAATTAATTGATTCATCTTTCCTTGTTTCAGTAAGCTGCAGAGTGATGCTCTGAGGGAGGCGATTGCCTCGATTACCAATGATTCCCGTGAGAAGCAGCGCAAGTTTGTTGAAACCATTGAGTTGCAGATTGGTCTTAAGAACTATGACCCTCAAAAGGACAAGCGTTTCAGTGGTTCTGTTAAGCTGCCTCACATCCCTCGCCCTAAGATGAAGGTTTGCATGCTTGGTGATGCTCAGCACGTTGAGGAGGTATGTGGTGCTTCCATGGTTGTGTTCCATTTTTTTGTATAAAATTACTTGTACTCAGGAATTCAGTTGTTTGCTCTTATAGTGAATAGTGAAATATTAGCTTAACAAAGTTCTTCAGCGGAGGCTGTTGTTTGATCAAACTATTTAGCAAATCAATCGACATTTGTGCCTTGTCTTTCTGCTTATGTGCAATATTACCCTGTGCTGTTAAAACGCTTGATATTCAGCATAGTACAATTTGCTATGCAATATTTCTGTCGTAGACTTATATATAGTATAACTCCCCTTGACATGAACAAGTTTTGAACTGCTGTATAGAACCATACAAGTGTCCTTTCAGACTAGTTCATTGGTAATGTCTTGTTTGGCTTTGTTCTAATATATTTTTTCTAATGTTGGTACGATGCTGTATGTAGGCAGAGAGAATAGGTCTAGACAGTATGGATGTGGAAGCCCTCAAGAAGATGAACAAAAACAAGAAGCTAGTCAAGAAGCTGGCAAAGAAATACCATGCTTTCCTTGCGTCAGAGGCTATCATTAAGCAAATTCCTCGTCTTCTTGGTCCTGGTCTTAACAAGGCAGGCAAGGACATTTTCCTTTCCTGTCTGTTGGGTCTATATTGTCTGTTGTTATGTTACTAGGTTTTCGATTGACCTTAACCTCTGCATTTATTTGTGTTAAGTTGGTGCCAAAAATTTTTCTTGAATCATGATCCCTGTTTTTTCCCAGATTTCTTAATAATACATTTTTTTTTTTTTTTTCATTTTTGCTCATATTAGTATATCTTGTGATGAGTTAGTTTTTTGTTCCTGATTGAATAATGTCATCTTGAAAGGTCATTGTTGTTATACTATGCGTGATTGAATAACTAGATAGCTGCAATTTCGGCTGTGTATAGCATAAAATGATACTATGAGTTGATTTTCTTAAACTTCTGCATTAAGGATCTGTACTCATCTTTCAAATTGTGTTTTACTGCAGGAAAATTCCCTACCTTGGTGACACACCAGGAATCCCTTGAGTCGAAGGTTAATGAGACAAAGGCTACAGTTAAGTTTCAGCTAAAGAAGGTGCTTTGCATGGGTGTTGCTGTTGGCAACTGTGGTATGGAGGAGAAGCAAATCTTCCAGAATGTGCAAATGAGCGTCAACTTCCTCGTGTCTCTCTTGAAAAAGAATTGGCAGAATGTATGCTTCTTAATGTTCCTCACAGCTGTATAAAATTCATATTTTTGTACTAATATATTATTAACCACTGGATTAACTGATGTCTTGTGTTTTTGTCTGTTTGCAGGTGAGATGCCTGTACCTGAAGAGCACAATGGGAAAGGTGTACCGGGTGTTCTAAAATTTCCAATTAGGCTTAGAATTTCCAGGAGATTTGAGTGCCTGTGGGCTTTTGCAATTTTCCCTACCAACCAATTTTTGTGCAACTATCATCAAGGATTAAGTAGTTAAAACCCTGGTCTCGTACTCTGGATGTTTTTGTTCTTGACGATACCAAACCAATGTCATTGTTATCGTATGTCAATGTTGCTCCCTCACCCACAGGCTGGAGGCTATGATGGTCCTTTGTTTTCTTGAGTCCTATCCATACGGTCGCCTAGGTTTTTTTTTTTTTTTTTTTTTTAACCTGATTGCTTTATCGAATCCAATGGAATCGGTGCAGTTCATCGTTGTTTGGCTTGCTTCAAGTCACGGTATAGTCGGTGCCGACTGGCTGTGGTGATTTTTATGCGCTCCCCATTGGATGAAAAGAATCTTTGGTGCATCCTTATTGGGACATTGGCAGTGGTGATTTTTATGCGTTCCCCATTGGATTGAAAGAATCTTGGTGTATCCTTGCTGGGTCATTGGACTACACGAAGAGTAATGTTTGGAATTTTGCTCCTTTCGGTTTTCTCTATAAAGAGCTGCCAAGTGTTAAGTTTGGGCGTCAATCAAGCTGTAAATGTAGTAGATTCTTATACAGCTACACAGAGTAAAAATAGATGTGATTACACGTACCCGTCAATTCACGCGTCACCTATTGCGTTTCTCTGGTATTGTATCTTGTTGGGACACAGAAGGTGGCGCAAACAGAGATTCGAATGGGACGATACAGGAAAACAGCGTTTTTTGTCGCATCGCATGTGCTGATATGCTGTTGCAGATCAGTTTTGAAGTCACCCTCCATGGTCTTCGTTGATCTTTATCGACTCAAGAAGAAAATGTTTTATGCATTGCCGCCAGCACCAAGCTATAAAAAGGCGACCGGGCTAAGCAGACATTCCATCAGCCATCACCACTGAGAACCAAAACAAAACTCCTAGTAAGTGGGTACGCTGTGGCCATGGCAGGTCGAGCTCTCACTCTCTTGCATTTGCAGCTCGCTGCCATCATCTTGGTGGCGCTCCTCGTCGCCACATGCCACGCCGGTAGCATCGCCGTGTACTGGGGCCAGGACGAGGGCGAGTCGTCCCTGTCCGCTGCGTGCGCGTCCGGGAACTTCAAGTTCGTCATCCTCGCCTTCGTCTACAAGTTCGGGAAGGGCCAGACGCCGGACCTGAATCTCGCCGGTCACTGCGTCCCCTCGTCGGGCGACTGCAAGTTTCTGAGCAAGGACATCCACTCGTGCCAGCGCCGCGGCATCAAGGTCCTGCTCTCCATTGGCGGCGGCGAGGGCAGCTACGGCCTTGCGTCAGAAAGGGACGCGCGGGAAGTGGCCGCGTACCTCTGGAACAGTTACCTCGGCGGCACGTCGTCGTCCCGCCCCCTCGGCAACGCCGTCCTTGACGGCGTCGACTTTGACATCGAGCAAGGCAGCGCCAAGTTCTGGGACACCCTCGCCAGGTAAACTCTCGGAGGCGGAGGCCCATAGCCGCGCCGACCCGTCATCGTCGTTGTACACCATGATGCTGACATGGGTGCACGACATGGATGCAGGGAGCTCAAGAACATGGGCAAGAAAAAGGGCAGCAAGGGGGTGCTCCTGAGCGCGGCGCCGCAGTGCCCGTTCCCGGACGAGTGGGACGGCGGCGCGATCAAGACGGGGCTGTTCGACTTCGTGTGGGTGCAGTTCTACAACAACCGGCCGTGCCAGGTGAGCGCCGGCCGCCGCGCGTTCCTGGAGGCGTGGAAGCAGTGGGAGTCGGTGCCGGCGGGGAAGATCTTCCTTGGGCTGCCGGCGTCCAAGGACGCGGCGGGCACCGGGTTCGTGCCCGCCGCCCAGCTCACGTCGCAGGTGCTGCCGCTCATCAAGCGCTCGCCCAAGTACGGCGGCGTCATGCTCTGGTCCAAGTTCTACGACGAACACACGCGCTACAGCGACGCCATCAAGAGGCACGTCTGATATTTCCAGTAAAATGCACGCGCCGCCGCGTGGCGTCGAAAGATGGTTCATCGTTGTGGGTGGCTCTGGGTGCCTATGTTCGCGTCTTGCAGAGTCGCGAGACAATGCTTTCTGTAGTGCAGTCAATTTTGTTGTACCATGTTGGGCTGTGTTGCAGATTCATTTGTTTCTCACTTGTATGACGTATTACACAAACAGAGTTGAATAAAAAAGGGGTCAAGATCATTTCTTGGTGCTATAGTTTGCGTATTCAGAAAATCTGTATTCATGTCTTACGCTTCTCAAAGTGGCCACTATCCATAATTGACTATTTTTTTTAAAAAAAAAGCACACAGTTCGAGCCTGATTTTTAGCCATCCATTTTTGTTAGCTTAAATTTAGAGTGATTTTGAGAAATGCGTTGTTGATGTAGAGACATGGCAAATGATGAATAATATTTGAAATTCATAAATAAATGAATTAAAACTTTAAAAAATCACCTTACTAAGAGTATTTTTAACCTAGATAACTCGCTCTAAGTGAAATAGAACATTTATAACTGCTTAAAACAAATGAATTTAAAGTTTTACTGAAAGCGAGGTAAGTTTACTAATTGCACAATGTCGATGATGCATTATAACTTTAACGGCTCCGTTTGACTGTCTGTAGAAATGGAGACCCAACTCCAAAGTGAACCGAATTGGAAATGATATATGATTCCAACTTGATGTTCGGATTCCAACTTGAAGTTGCCAGATAGAATCTAACGATCGTTCAAATTTCAATTCCTGTTTGGATGCACACTATTCATTAATTGATGCTTTTCTGAATTAGAACATGGAAATATGTGAGTCATAGGTTGATGAATATCTCTTTTTACTTGGCCAGCAGAAATATATGATATGTATGCAGGAACCATAAAAGGAGCAAGGCGCTCCCTCCCTCCTTCTTTCTTCGCCCCCTCCTCTTCTTCCCCGCTCGGCGTCGGGCGGGCCCGGGCGGGCGGGGGCCGGGCCTGACCTGGCCGGGCCGGGGGCCCCCTCGGCCCCCCTGCCGGGGCTGGGCGGCTCCCAGGCGGGCGGCCCCTCTGGTGGTGGCGGCGGCCTAGGTTGTGGGCCGGGAATTTGTGGCCAGCAGCGCCTTCCCCTGCCCCCACCCCGCTCCGCAGCCGTTAGCCCCAGCGGCCAAACGGGCGGCGGCCAGGCGGGCCGGGGTTTGGGCGTGTGGCAGGCGGGGTGCGTGCACCTGCGTGCGAAGCCGCCGCCGCTGGTGGCCCGGGCGGCCTGCAGGGTAGGCGTTCCTGCGCCGGCGCGGTAAGGCCCCCTGCTGGCCGCGCGCGGCTCCTCCACCGGTGCAGCAGGGCGCGGCCCCTGAGGGCTGGGCGCCGCCGCGTGAGCGCGGCTCCCGGCCGGTCTAGCGTCGGTGTGAGGCCCCCCTGGCCAGATCTGCCGGTGCAGCAGGGCGCAGGCCCCTCGAGGACTGCGCGCCTTCAGGTGGGCGCGGCTGGTCGGCGCGTGGCCCCCAACAGCCAGGTCCCCTCCTCCACCACAGCAGCTCCGGTGATCCTTCGGGTCGACGGGCCGATCCGCCCTCCCCCATCACGGTTCTGGCATAGCGCGCCACGGCAAATATCAACATGACTGGTCCTCGCGGCGTCACTCGTCCAAAGAGCGGTCCACGGTTGCGGGTGAAAACCCCTTCCCGGCCTTCGCGCTGGGATTGACGATGGTGGCGCCGCCGGTGTCATCCCCTTCCCCGAAAGGCGTCGTCGCTACCGCTGCGTGTCGATCTCTGCTGCCGGAGGAGCAATTGGAACGAAAGCTCCCTAGGGGTGCGCTCAACGGTTGGCGCCCACGGGCGTCATTCCCTTCCTGGAAGGCTCCGCTGATGCACCCCGCTCCCCCTCCGACGCGTCGCGTCGCCCCACCGCCGCTTCTCCTTTGCCACGCGGCGTGCTTCAGTTATGTCGCCGCTTTCGTCCCTCCAAAGATGGTTGATGGTGTTACCACCGTTGTCGCCCGTCGCCGTGGGTTGGCCGCCTTCGGCCACCGACGTCCCCGATTGGCTCCACCTCGGGCGGGCGCCGCCACAGAGTGTGACGCCTCGTGGAAGATGCGTGGGCTATGGCGACCGATTCCTTCATGTCTTACACCTCCCTTGCTGAAGTCGTGGCGAAGTTGCTGAGTGTGATTGAGGGTTGCTCCTCTCTTTCTTTTGTGTTCGTTGTGTTTGTTTCAACCACTGTCTCTGTGGTTTTCGTTGTTGTGTCGTGTTGTATTTTGCCGTGCTTTCGGCCCCCTTCTTCTTAATGAAAATGACATGTGAAGTCGTGTTCGAGAAAAAAAAAATAAAAGGAGCAAATTTTGTCGCCTGTGATGTTGTGGTTCAGTTGATTACGGTATGACGTTTGAACTCAGCCATTACCTCAGCTTCAATGATTATCCTTCATTGATCATCACAAGAAGGTAGACTGCATATGGGATTACTGTGCGTAAATAAACAAAACTTTACTTAACCGCAACCACTTCAAGGTAAATTCACACAGAACTGCAGACAAACAACGGCACGAAACCTATTCAGAGTTCTCTCCACGGCGTTCATATTGCTAACGCAAACCGCTATAAAAGGACACATGAATATCACAGTATGCACACACTTCACCATCCCATCTCTATACTCAATACTCGTAGAACAACCACCTAAAGTTACTATCCAAGTTGGTCACGCACGATCAAGCCATGGCAAGCCGAGCTCTAGCTCCATTCCTGCTCGTGGCCACCCTCTTGGTGGCTCTCATTGCCACAAGTCATGCGGGTGGCATCGCCGTCTACTGGGGCCAGAACGACGGCGAGGCGTCCCTGTCCGACACGTGCGCGTCAGGGAACTACAAGTTCGTTATCCTCGCCTTCGTTTACAAGTTCGGCAAGGGCCAGACGCCGGCGCTGGACCTCGCCAGCCACTGCGACCCCTCATCGGGTGGCTGCACGGGGTTGAGCGACGACATACGTTCGTGCCAGAGCAGCGGCATCAAGGTCCTGCTCTCTATCGGCGGCGGCGACGGCAGCTACGGCCTGTCGTCCCAGGGGGACGCGCGGGACGTGGCCGCCTACCTCTGGAATAATTACCTGGGCGGCTCGTCGTCGTCGCGCCCCCTCGGCGACGCCGTCCTTGACGGCATTGACTTCGACATCGAGCTCGGCGGCGCCAAGTACTGGGACAGCTTGGCCAGGTAGTTAAACTCTCTCGACGCAGCCTTCTCGTCGTAGCACGCTGGTTCGTTTGCTCACAGCCTCCACACCCGGCCGCGCGCGCGTCGTGCAGGGACCTCAAGAACATGGGCAAGAACAAGGTCGGCGGCAAGGAGGTGCTCCTGAGCGCGGCGCCGCAGTGCCCGTTCCCGGACGAGTGGGACAACGGCGCGATCAGGACGGGGCTGTTCGACTACGTGTGGGTGCAGTTCTACAACAACCCTCCGTGCCAGGTGAACGCGGGCCACAGCGCGTTCATGGACGCATGGAAACAGTGGGAGTCAGTTCCGGCGGGGCAGATCTTCCTCGGCCTGCCCGCCTCCAAGGACGCGGCCGGCTCCGGGTTCGTGCCCGCCGACGATCTCAACTCCAACGTGCTGCCGCTCATCAAGGGATCATCCAAGTACGGCGGCGTCATGCTCTGGTCCAAGTACTACGACGACCGTGCAGGCTACAGTGACGCCATCAAGAACCATGTGTGATAATAAGGCATATGTAGGATGTATACACGTATGCTTGGTGTTAGCATCTATCGTTCCTATTTTTCATTGTGAGATTTATTGTACTTTGTGTTGTTGATAGTCTTTGAGATTCATTGGTTGTCACATATACAATGTATCATATCGCACGGCTGAATAAAAATGTGAGATCGTTTCCTTTTGTATGGAAAATGGGCGATGCTATAACTTAGGCCTGATGCCAAGGCGCCTGGAGACTACAGACCAATCACCATGGTCCATAGCTTCGCGAAGCTGGTCTCCAAGCTACTTGCCCTGCGACTGGCACCGAAGCTTCCGGAGCTGATTTCTGCCAATCAAAACGCCTTCATCCGCGGAAGAACCATACATGATAACTTCAAGTATGTGCAGTGAGCCGCCGTTTACCTGCGAAGCAAGAAAATACCGAAAGCCCTCCTAAAGCTTGACATCTCTAAAGCGTTCGATACCCTCTCGTGGCCATTCCTCCTCGACACCATGAGGGCAATGGGGTTCGGCAACCTATGGCGGCGCTGGGTAGCGTTGCTCCTGTCCACGTCTTCCTCTCGGCTGCTGCTAAATGGCCAACCCGGGGCACCAATCAAGCATAGGCGTGGCGTCCGGCAAGGTGATTCCCTGTCGCCAATGCTGTTCATCTTGGCAATGGAGGTGCTGGCACGCTTGTTCACATCAGCGAGAGAGGAGGGCATCATCAGGCCACTCGAGCCAGCGGCCATCCGGTACCAGTGCGGCTTATATGCGGATGATGTAATCCTCTTCATACACCCGGACGCCCGCGGAAGGAGCAGCGGTCAAGGAAGTTCTTTGCATCTTCGAGAAGCTTCAGGCCTGAGAACCAACCTCTCCAAATGCTCGATCACCCCAATCTTTGGCGCCGATCAAGCACTGCCGGAACTACAAGAAATCCTGGGATGTCAAGTGGCCGCGTTCCCAGTCAAATACCTGGGCTCCCCCCTCAGTACACGCAAGGTCCCCAAGAGCAGCGTACAGGTTACGGTGGACGCCGTCGCTCGGAAGCTGCCACCGTGCCATGGACCGCTCATGGCGAAGAAGCGGCAGACTTCGTGTGGATCAAATCAGTCCCGGCCGCGGTCCCGATCTACTGCATGCTTATGGACGGGCTGCCGCCATGGGCTGCGAAGGAAATCGACGCCATATGCGGGCGTTTTTTACGTAGGCGAGGGAAAGATGAATCCATCGGAGGAAAATGCATGGTCGCTGGACAGCTTTGCCGTCGGCCGACAGACTGGGGCCTCGGCATCCCGGACTTCAGACCCGACCTCAATCGCGCTGCAAACCAAATGGCTTTGGCTCAAGCAGACGGATGAGGACAGAGCATGGGCTGCACTTCCGATCAAGACGACAACCGAGGTAGCGGCATTCTTCAAGGCATCCACCTACACAGAACTCGGCAACGGCCAAAGGGCGAAATTCTGGACTGACCGATGGGTTCAGGGACAAGCGGTTCAGGACATGGCGCCGACCCTCACAGCTCTAGTCAATCGGAGGGCCAGAGAGGAAACAACGGTGGCAGAAGCTTTGACGGAAGGTCACTGGATCACTCAGATTGGTGGGGGGGATATCTGTGCCAGCCATGGAGGAGTACCTACTTGTCTGGGACATGGTCATCAGCACCCAGCTATATGATCGTGACGACAAACCGGTATGGCGCTGGACAGAGAACGGAGTTTACTCTTCGCGGTCGGGCGTATGAGCACTCCTATCGGCGTCAATCCCACTACACGGCGCCAAGCGCATCCGGCAGACTAAGGCGCCACCGCGGGTGAAAATCTTCTTGTGGTTGGCTGTCGAGACGCCAATGGACAGCGGATCGCCGGAGGAGGCACGGGCTCGGCCGCCGCGGATAAGTGCTACCTCTCGTGACCAAGAGCCCGAGACGATCGACCACATAATTGCCTCCCCGCTCGTTCTCGAGACAAGTTTGGTGGAACACCCTCACGATCCTAGGCGCCGATGCCTCGAGTGTAGGGCGCCCAACCACGCCACACTCGGTGGACGCATTGGAGGCGAAGATGGGCAGGAGACGTAAAAGCCGGCGCTGATTCCTTGTTCGCGGCCACCGCTTGGGAACTTTGGAAGGAGCGCAACCGGGCGCTAAGCTTCCGCAATGAGAGCTCGTCCATACAAAGGATGCTAGTGACGATCAAGGAAGAGGCGAACGGTGGATCGACGCTGGGAACGCCAACCTCGGTAGCTTAATTCGCGAGTAGTAAGCGCAGCCTGGTTCTGCTAGGGGACGGCAACGACGACTAACTGTAATCTCCCACCATCCCTAGTGCGCTATCATAGCGCGTCGTGTAACCTCAAACTTCTCGATCTTCTTAATACAAAGATACGCAAGCCTTTTGCGTATTCGAGAAAAAACTCGGTTTCTTTCGGGTGCGACGAGCTCATCCATGTGATTTTCATCCAATGGCTAAAACATCGTCTTCTTCCTCCTAATAGGCAGCAACTCTCTTCTCTGTTTTCCCAAAGCACTGCCACTACCATGCCTACGGTGGCCTCCATCTTCCCCTCCCCCTCCAGCCGTTGCTTTCTTCTCCAACCCCGCCACTAAATCAATGGATGGAGTAATTTGAGCATGTGTTTGGAAGGACCCTCCTCACTAGACTATGGCCAGTGGAAGGATGCCGGTGAAATATTTAGGGTCTGTCAACGACCATCCTTCCCCTCTGGTGTGGGGCCTAGTGCTCCTTGTGAGGTATGTGTGCTTGTTTTCACCTTGGCACGTTGATTGATCATCTTGTGGGCCCATGGATCCATGTGATGTGAATTTGGACCATTGATGAGCAACACACTTGGATCCAACGGTTGGGATGTTCATGGTGTGTGTGTGTGTGTGTGGAGGGGGCTCATGAGAGGCAAGAGAAAGTAAGTGGGCCCCATGGGTGGGTTGGTTGAAACCCACCCCCTATGTTGTCCCACTTGGCTCATTTCTTTTTATTTTGATACCTACCAGCAAATAATAACATATACATGTGAAACCAAGTTATTTATAATAAAATCATTGATTGTCCGCTTGTGAGCTCTCGAACAGATGTTTTGTTGATGGTTTTGACTATGTAATAGTATGCTGAAATTACTATCAGCAAGGATTAAGTCCATTGTCGACAATTTTCACTGCCGCGAAGCAAAATTGATGATGACGGAGATTTGAGATCCAATGGTGATAAGATATATGTAGTAATGTGCGCCCGCATGCTGCAGTAGTCGAACCACAGTTCGGCGGCCACGATACCGAATCGGTGGAGTGGTTCAATCTCTTGACCGGTTGACGCGGTTCTTGCGGTTGGCAATGGACTAACCGATTTTAATCGGATCCAAATAGGTGAAGGGTTGGAAATTAGACTAAAACTATAGTTGATGGCTGCAAAATGGACTTTTTCTAGAAAATAGAAGCAAAGTAACCCAAAGTAATTGAATATTTGCTTCCAAATTAATCATTCATGTCGTTAGAAAAACTATCAAAAAATATATTATTCTAAATATAGCCAACATATAACTTCTAAAAACAATAAACCCAAAGTGTCTTTATCTTGCATCTTTCTAAGTACATTTCACTTGAACATAGATTTAGGTCTCTTTTCCTCTCCATTATGTGATGAATCCGAACCCCAAACTGGAGAAACAAAATAGAGATTACGCCAATGACTTCACATGTATAATAACGTAACATCATAAACAAAGGAATATGCAAATCATGTATGCAGCTGGAAAGGAGCAAGTTTTGTCGCACGTGATGTTGCGGTTCAGTTGAGTACGGTGGAGAGTCTCGCTTTTGAACTCAGCTTCAGTGGTTATCCTTCATTATTGATTGGTTAATCACCAGGGAAGGATAAACTGCGCGCATATCTGGATTACCGGGCACAATTAAATAATCAACTTACTTAACCGCAACCACTCGTGGTAAAAATTCACACAGAAGTGCAGACGAACCACGGCACGAAACCGACTCAAAATTCCGTCCACGGCGTTTATATTGCTATTGCTAATGCTAACACTGTCAAGGCGCTATAAAAGGAGACAGGAATATGCACACTTCGCCATCCATTTCCATCTCTCTTCGCAATCCTCGTAGAACAACTTCCTAAAGTCACTATCCAACAGGTTGGGCACGCTCGATCAAGCCATGGCAAGCCGAGCTCTAGCTCCATTCCTGCTCGTGGCGACCCTCTTCGCAGCTCTCATCGCCACATGCCATGCCGGTGGCATCGCTGTGTACTGGGGCCAGAACGACGGCGAGGCGTCCCTATCCGACACGTGCGCGTCAGGGAACTACAAGTTCGTCATCCTCGCCTTCGTCTACAAGTTCGGCAAAGGCCAGACGCCGGAGCTGGACCTCGCCAGCCACTGCGACCCCTCATCGGGCGGATGCACCGGGTTGAGCGACGACATACGTTCGTGCCAGAGCAGCGGCATCAAGGTTCTGCTCTCTATCGGCGGCGGCGACGGCAGCTACGGTCTCTCGTCCGAGGGCGACGCGCGGGACGTGGCCGCGTACCTCTGGAACAATTACCTGGGCGGCTCGTCGTCGTCGCGCCCCCTTGGCGACGCCGTCCTTGACGGCATTGACTTCGACATCGAGCTCGGCGGCGCCAAGTACTGGGACAGCCTCGCCAGGTAAACTCTCGCCGCAGCCTTCTCCTCGCCAGGTTAACTCCGCGTTTGCTCACCGGCCGCCTCCATCCCGGCCGCACGCCGTGCATGCAGGGACCTCAAGAACATGGGCAAGAACAAGGTCGGCGGCAAGGGGTGCTCCTGAGCGCGGCGCCGCAGTGCCCGTTCCCGGACGAGTGGGACAGCGGCGCGATCAACACGGGGCTGTTCGACTTCGTTTGGGTCCAGTTCTACAACAACCCGGAGTGCCAGTTCAGCTCGGGGCGCAACGCCTTCGTGGACGCGTGGAAACAGTGGGCGTCGGTGCCGGCGGGGCAGATCTTCCTCGGACTGCCAGCCTCCAGTGACGCGGCAGACACCGGGTTCGTGCCCGCGGGCCAGCTCACATCGCAGGTGCTGCCGCTCATCAAGGGATCGCCCAAGTATGGCGGCGTCATGCTCTGGTCCAAGTACTACGACGACCGCACGGGATACAGCGACTCCATCAAGAGCCATGTGTGATGATAATATGGCATACGTATCACGTATGATGCGCCTGTGCATACACGTATATATATGCTTGGAGAGTTGAGATTAGCATCTATAGTTCGTATTTTGATTGTCCTGTTTTTTTTGTACTTTGTGTTATTGGTGATCCTTCAGATTTCATTGTTCGTCACATGTAGAATGTATCAGCACCTGAATAAAAGGAGGGATCTTTTGTTGCAAGGGAAAAGGCACCATTCTCTAGTTTCAGAAGATATCAAGCCAGCATGCCTCTGACCATATAGATTAGACCTGTATTCGACTACTGACCTACCTCATCAACTACAGAAACAAACAGAAATTAAGGTCCCAGATAGATCTGATCATTTGCCACCTCATCCAACTCGTTTATATAAAAAAACCAATCCGATCCGATCCTATATAGTGCATGTATGATTGTTGACTGAAAAAAGTTGTGCATGCATCCTAAGCATCCATTTTACCACCATGATTTACGAACCTGCTCAAGTATGCATTTTTTTCCTTGCAAACAACAAATTCATTTGTGATGTTCTAAGGGCTTGTCAGTTTGACAGTTTCCATTTGCAGGGCAATCTAGTACACTTCGCCTTAAATAGCAGACAAGCAGTATGTCTTAGACGGCAATCACCGTGACTGGGGAATGAAGAATGTTGCTGCACCTGACATCAAACGAATGTACCTTTCACGAAACTGAAAGCATTGGTATAGAAATGGAACGAGCCAAGAAGTACGCCTATAGTTCGTTCGGCCGGCTGTCCACTCTTCCGTCCAGGAGCGCCGAGCGCCACCGTGATTTGCCGCACCAGTTAGGCAGTTACTTTCTATAGGTCCATCCCGGCATCCCGTGACGCTCACATTGCTATTGCTAACACTGGCAAACCGCTATAAAAAGGTGACCGGACACTAATCACACTTCGCCAGCAATAGCCCATAGAGCTAATCAAAGCGCAAAGCACAACCTTAACACTAACACACTGTCTTGGACTAGGCTTAATTAGTTGCTAACTAGCCGGTTAACCATGGCAGGCCGACCTCTCACTCCCTTCCAGCTCACCGCCATCGTCTTGCTAGCGCACCTCGTTACGAGCCACGCCGGCGGGATCGCCATATACTGGGGCCAGAACACGGGAGAAGCAACACTGTCCGCGACGTGCGCGTCCCGCAGGTACCAGTTCGTCATCCTCGCCTTCGTTTCCCAGTTCGGCCAGGGCCGGGCGCCGCAGCTGGACCTGTCCGGCCACTGCGACGCCTCGTCGGGCCGCTGCTCCGTCCTGAGCGATGACATCCGCGCGTGCCAGCGCCGCGGCGTCAAGGTCCTGCTCTCCATCGGCGGCGGCGTTGGCAACTACGGCCTGTCGTCGCCCGCGGACGCGCGGCTGGTGGCCGCGTACCTCTGGAATAGCTACCTCGGCGGCACGTCGACGTCGCGTCCGCTCGGCGATGCCGTCCTTGATGGCATCGACTTCGACATCGAGCTCGGCAGCGCCAAGTTCTGGGACAATCTCGCCAGGTATATATACACTCTCGCAGCCGCCTAATGCTCGTCGTCGTTGCATGCTCGTTTCGAGTTTGTGTGCTCAAGCTCTGGTCGGACACACGCAGGGACCTCAAGGACATGGACAAGGCGGTGCTTCTGAGCGCGGCGCCGCAGTGCCCGTTCCCGGACGAGTGGGACGGCGCCGCGATCAACACGGGGCTGTTCGACTACGTGTGGGTGCAGTTCTACAACAACCCGGAGTGCCAGTTCAGCTCGGGGCGCAAGGCCTTCCTAGACGCATGGAAAAAATGGGAGTCGGTGCCGGCGGGGCAGATCTTCCTCGGGCTGCCGGCGTCCAAGGACGCGGCGGGCACCGGGTTCGTGCCCGCCGCCCAGCTCACGTCGCAGGTGCTGCCGCTCATCAAGGGCTCGCCCAAGTACGGCGGCGTCATGCTGTGGTCCAAGTTCTACGACGATCGCACGGGATACAGCTCCGCCATCAAGAGCCACGTCTGATAGGAAATTGCAAGCGTGCATGTATGCGTCTGAGTGCGTGTGGACGGTGCATGTGGAGTTGTACTGTGGTAGATAGTTTATATTTCACCATGTTCGTGTTCGGTCTTGTCACGACTCACGAGTTGTGTTAGAAAAGATTTTCTTATACCATATAGGTGATGACCACATCCAACACAATATAACCAATAAGAAATAATCATGTTTTGAGCTTAAGAAATGTGCAGGACAACAAATCACTAGCATATTGCATATATGAATAGTGGTCTATGTTATGGTGTATAAGGCCTAATGCATGTTAAGACTAGTGCAGTTGCAAATAAACAATCACAACTACAGCAACACCCATTGGGTCTGATGCAAACATCTTATGTTGTAAGAGCGGATACATATTTTTTTCACGAGTAGGTTTGTATCTGTATTTCATTAAGGAAAGAAAATTGTTACAAGCTGAAACTGCCAAGCTAACTCAGCAAAGTTCTATGTTGACAAGAGAAAATAAGTGAGAGAACAAAATGAGCACTAAACATGACACCGAGCGCTACACACTTCCCCATACAACATGAAAGTTCCCCATACACCATGCTTCCTTCCTTCCTTCCCTATGAAGCATGTGGGCCCGTTTAATGAAAAACAAATAAATTTTGGATTGTGAGGAGCCAAACTGTTGAAGACCTTCTCTTTACAACTTGTCTAAAGATGATGTGGCTTGACTTAAAGCTAAGTTTACCGAGCTTGCTCTAAAGCAAATAGAGGACCATGACTGATTGACACACACCCAATTGATCCAAACTAATCTATGTATCTATTGTTTACATTGAAACCCAAATTCCTCTTCCAAACCTTAATAATTTCATCTTTTGATCCATAGGTACCTTAGCATTGCTATTTAACCGAGCTAGGGCAACTCTGTGTTCATAGTCACATGCTCTAATAGGATCTCTTCTGGGTCGGAGTTTCTACAATCTTTGTTAATTTACATGAAAGAAAATTAGTTGTTCGGTGTCCTGTAATCATGATATTTATCACTAGCTGTTCGTGGTGTCCTGACTGCACAACACATTTTTTTTTAGGGCAAAAACTGTGGGGGAGATCCCCACAGCACTTCATTTTATGAATTTAATGGTAGTTTACAGCGATACTTACAAGTTTCTTAACTAAAGGCATCTAGCCAAACACAGAAGGACGACCGCTGGTCATCCGAAAAAAATCGAACAAACTGTAGGATACATTGGTTTCTGAAATTTGAAAACCGGACTCCTAACTGGGCGCTACCATTTCTGAAGATCTTATCATTTCTTAGTTTCCATATTTCCCAAGCCGCAATGACCATCGCCTCCATAAAAAATGGGATGTTCTGCTGTTGTTTTTCATGCGCCACTCTAGCAAACATACTGAGGTTATTATTCCAAATAAAGCCAATTTTTTCCCAGCACCTCTTTGCAAATGGGCAGTTTGAAAAATAAATGTTCCGTGTCTTGGCTGCACTCAGATTGCATAAGACGCAGTTCACGTCCTCATCCTCCTCTGCCTTGCAATGACGTCTCTGCAGCATGGTTTTGGTATTGAGTCTATCTACCAGAACTAGCCATGCGAAGAATTTTACCCTTGGCGTGCATCTGGATTTCCATAGCCAAGCAAAAATGGGGTGAGCCGGCATATTCTGAAATACTAGCTTGTAAAATTTTCTGGATGAGTAGTGAGAATTGCCCCATTGGTAGCTCCATACGTCTTTATTGTCCTCTTCTACTGAATGCAACTCCAGCCAATCAGATAGGTCATGGAGCTCTTGAAAGGCCTCCTGAGAGAGCGGTAGATCGAATAGGCCATCCAAATCTTCAGTGTTCATAAACTCTTGCACACTTATGCCTCGGTCTTTTGCCCTGTCAGCAAGGTTTGGGAATCCAACTGACAGCAGCTGATCTCCCCATTTATCTTCCCAGAACGTAACGGAGGACCCATCCCCCAGTGTGCATCATGAGAAGGATCTGAAGATCAAGCTCAGGCGCAGCACATCCTTCCACCAAAACGACCCCATTTCCTTGGTAGCGTGGGGGACCTTGGTGGTATAATATTTGTTCCGCACCAAGCTGACCCGGGGAATGTCCGCCTTTGTTGTAGAACTTGTGAAGAAATTTGAGTAGCAAAGCGTTATTCCTGAATGTGGAGGTTTATGACTCCTAAACCACCTTTGTCTTTGGGCAGAAGAACCGTGGGCCATGCAACTAGATTTCCACCTTTCTTCTCGATCTTGGGCCTCTCCAAAGGCATTGCTTGCGGGCTCGATCAATATTCTCAATCACACCCTTTGGGAGCTTTAGCGTGCACATGGCGTAGGTGGCAGATGCAAAGATGACTGAGTTAACCATTTGCAGCCTGCCCGTGTAAGATAACATGGAGGAACAAGCCGATAGCCTTCTTTCAATCCTATCCATGAGCGGTGAGTAGTCCTCCATGCGCGGCTTGGTTGTCCCCATCGGTAGGCCCAAGTATGTGAACGGGAAGGTCCCAATCAGGCAACCAAAGGCACTGGCTAAGACGCCCATTTTTTCCTGGCTGACGTTGATCGGTAGCATCTGCGATTTTGCATAATTTACCTTTAGCCCTGTTGAATCCGAAGCTCAGAACAAACACCTAAGAAAGAACAAATTGTCTCGCGTGCCTTTGCATGAATAAGAGCGTGTCATCTCTGCATACTGCACAATAGGGAAGTCAGCGTTGGCCTGAGGAATGGGCGCCTGAAGCAATCCTTGCTCGCTTGCTCGGTTAACAATGATCTGCAGCAACTCCGCTGCCAAAACAAATAGGAGTGGCGAGAGTGGGTCGCCCTGGCGGACACACCGTTTGCACTTGAATTTTCTCCCAGGCACTCCGTTGAGGATTACCGACGATGTGCCTAATGACAAGAGGAGGTGAATCCACGAAATCCATCTGTCTGGGAATCCCAGGAATAGCAGCATTTCTAATATGGTTGAATGCTTGACGGTATCGAAGGCCTTTTCGAAGTCCAATTCAGGATGATGGTCTCTCGCTTGGAGTGTTTGCACTGATGAAGGTATTCGAAGCTCCAGGCTAAGCAGATCTGGATTGTGCGCCCTCCGATGAATCCATATTGGTTCCGATGGACCAACTGCAGGATCACACCTTGGAGTCGGTCGACCAAGATTTTGGTGAGGAGCTTGATACTTTCTTTGTTGAGGAGTGAGATCGGTCTATAGTCACTAATCAAGCCCGGTTCTGAATTTTTGGAACTAGAGTGATCGGGGACTCGTTGATACTCTCTAGGTTGACATTCCCACTATAAAAGTCAGAGCAAAGTTTATAGAAGTCCTCCCCGACAATGCCCCAACACTTCTTAAGAAAGTGTCCATTAAAGCCATCCGGACACGGGGCTTTTATCGGATGGCATTCTTCCGACAATGCCATCTATCTCATACTGCTCAAAAGGAACTGCTAAGTCGTCCAGTCCATCATGGGCTGCAACTAGCTCTGCCAGATTGAAGAGCATGACAGGGTTCGTGGTGATTCCCATCCTGTTCCTGAAGCTGCACCAGACGAGGTCCGCTTTGCCAGCATGATCCTGCACGACTGCCCCCAGGTCGTTCACTAGCTGCGGGATCGAATTTCTACGGAATGAAATTGTCGCCATTGCATGGAAAAATACAGTGTTTGCAAGTTCTTTGTACACATTGCTTCTTCACATCACATCAGAGTGTGAGTTATACGCATAGTAACAGACCAATACTAATATATCAAGACTGCTGAAAGTTGCGCTAGCCTCCTCTGCTAATCTGCTACAGTGGCATCAGCACGTGAACCGTCGTTTCCCATTTTATGTCGCCGCTGGCTGCGCCTAACATGAATAGAACTGTATTTTTCATCAACGCCATGTTCAGTTGCCATGAAAGTTGCAACTTTCATGCAACTTTTATGCAACTTTTCCATCACATCAATTTCTACCCGTATATATAGAGCAGTAAATGTTAGTAAAAAAAATAACTAATTATACGGTTTAGTTGTAAATCACGTGACGAATCTTTTGAGCCTAGTTGGGCCATGATTGAACAATATTTGTCAAATACAAACGAAAGTGCTACAGTGCAGGGAATGCAACTTTCTCGCGAACTGAACAAGGCCCAAGTTGGAAGTTGAAACTTCAAATCAAAGTACTGCTAAAACTGAAAGAAGGCAAGGAGCTGGCCCAGTTCGTTTCGGCCGGCTGTCTATTCCTCTGTCCAGGGCACTACAACCTTGAAGTAGTCTCCTTAAGTACGTGATGGCCCATCTTAAAGTTAGTTAATCCTTTGGATATGCCACAGATTTGGGTGGCTTTCTGGCTTATCAACCGAGTAGGACGAAGATACGTGACTGTCATGACGTCGCTCTGCTTTTGAAACAGTTCCGATGAACTCGTCCCCTTTGATGTCTGATTTGGCGCAGCGCAGGACGGCAGGAAGATGATTATTCTCGCTATCCGAACAACCAACCGAATCGCCTCCCGTCACCGGCAGAATCGCATTGGACCTCCGTCTTGTGCTCGGAAAGTTTGTGGACCTGGCTGCCCGTGGAAATGGACAACGATTCAGCGAACAGCTGAGTCACATCTGATTCTGGCTTTCTGAGAGTAGCACCGAGGCCGACTTGGTTGCGATTTGTAGCGCGTGCGGTTAATGCGCATGATCGCGTTCGCGTCAACGGAAACGCACTGTCAAATGCCCAGCACCTTGCGTTTGCGTCCTTGCCCTCGCGCACTGAGCGTTTGTGAATTCTGAGTCAAAGGGAAGCGTGCAAATTTCGAAGAGTTGAGGAGAAATGGTCGTCGCCACTTGGATGCCCGATCAGTGGAGGCCGCTGTTCTCCTCGTAACGACGACCCTCGCGCACAGGCACAGGTCAGCGGTCAACCACTGCCGACGCACTACCGTCGCCCCGTGCTAAGATGCAAGCAAGAGTATAATATTTGGCAATGCCCTGCTCTCGATGATAAGTCCCAGATCTCGACCACAAATTGCGCCATCTCGATCATGCATGCCCAGTTGGCCAGTCAACTTGTGACGGCTACCGCACCTAACGAATACTCAAGGTGAAGGATTTCTTAGAGCTGTGCACGACATTGCTCAACGGATTCATCATCCATCAGCTATATAAACACCAGGGATCGACCTTCAAGCACACACAATTCATACTCGGTAGACCATATACCAAGAACACGAGTCAAAACAAGATGGCTAGAATCACTAACCCGTCTCTGCCAATGCTGTTGCTGGCCACGGCGTTAGCACTGGCCGGGGTAGCCGCCGGAGCGCGCCGCGGCGGCATCGCCATCTACTGGGGCCAGAACGGCAACGAGGGGACGCTGGCGCAGACCTGCGCCACGGGCAACTACAAGTTCGTCAACGTGGCGTTCCTCCCCACGTTCGGGAAGGGCCAGACGCCGGTGCTGAACCTGGCGGGCCACTGCGACCCGGCGAGCGGCGGCTGCACGGGCGTGGGCGCGGACATCAAGAAGTGCCAGCGGATGGGCATCAAGGTCCTGCTCTCCATCGGCGGCGGAGTCGGCAGCTACGGGCTCTCGTCCCCGGCCGACGCGAAGGACGTCGCGGCGTACCTCTGGAACAACTACCTCGGCGGCCGGTCGTCCAAGACGACCAGGCCGCTCGGCGACGCCGTCCTCGACGGCATCGACTTCGACATCGAGCAAGGCGGGAGCCTGTACTGGGACGACCTGGCGAGAGCCCTCAAGAACTACTCCCGGAGCGGGCGGAAGCCGGTGTACCTGTCGGCGGCGCCGCAGTGCCCGTTCCCGGACGCGTCGCTGGGCACGGCGCTCGGCACGGGGCTGTTCGACTACGTGTGGGTGCAGTTCTACAACAACCCGCCGTGCCAGTACAGCGCGAGCGCCGGCGTGGGCAGCCTGGCGACCGCGTGGGCGAAGTGGACGTCCATCAGGGCGGGGCGGGTGTTCCTCGGCCTCCCGGCCGCGCCCCAGGCCGCCGGCAGCGGGTTCGTGCCGCCGTCCGACCTCGTCTCGCAGGTGCTGCCGGTGGTTAAGAACTCCACCAAGTACGGCGGCATCATGCTCTGGTCCAGGTTCTACGACGGGCTCACGGGGTACAGCGACGCCGTCAAGTCCCAGGTGTGAGCTGCCTGCTAGGCAGCCTCGTGTCATGTCTGCCGTGTGCCCGCGTGTTTGGGGGTGGGATGCACATGCGTCCACGTGCCTACAGGATGTGCCATGTGCGTGCGGGGCGTTATACTGACGTCGCTTAAAGATGCGACGCGGGAGAAAAAAACAAGTCGCAAATAGTGCTACTTACTTGTTAAACCATTTTTCACTTACTCCTACTCTTTTCGGGTGAACGAACATCCAATGTTTGAAGGAAAATAAAAAAGTAGACTATATTCAGAGAAGGGATCGACCACACATGGCAGCTGCGGGTCACATGCGCGGCATGTAATGCAAGTAGAGTATGCAACATTTTCAGGTGCGTGCGTCGTGTAAGCTCGAACGCTCTGCAGAGAAACGTGGACGCAGCTTGATGGGTGTGCGTTGTGCAACGAGCATGTGTGTGCAGTCCAGAATTCTCTCCATTGTGTTTTGGCTGTATCTTCGGAACGGGAAAGCGTACTTCGATTAGCCAGCTGATTCAGTGAACCGTGAAGGCGACAAAAATACAAAATGCTGCGTGCTAGTGATGCGGAACTCTTCCGCTGCGTTTCTACTAGTACTCACTACCTGCATAGGTATACGATACGAGTATGTGACCATATGTGAACAAACTGAAATCTGAAGCACTGCAAAAACAGGGACAAACATGATACGTTAGTTGTTCTGTACTACCTTACACACATAGGATTTTTTAGGAAGGAAGGCATGATCTGCTCTGTTGCGCTTACAGGGCCAATCGTATTTCGTTAGCACCGAATCGTATTTCGAAAACTTGGAACACCTTAACACCTTACGGAAACAACCTGCGCAAGATGCTCCCAGCTACGGCGTGTGGCCTCCCTGGCCGTTCAATGAGATGCGCGGCTACGAAACTCAAGCCGCGTTTACACTGCACGCCTGCACCTCCGCGACACCTGTAGAACATATTCTGATGCGAGCTTTCTACTTCTCTCCAGCACCTTCTTCCTCTCATCACCGATGGCAATTTCCCAAGCGTAGGCCAGGTTGCTTCTGGTCCAGGCGCGCAGTTCAACATCCAGCATCGGCTTTTAAATACCGTGCAGCAGTGCACACCTCGCGTCACTAACGCTCGTCTGGTCGCGTTGCCGCTCTTGGGCTAGCTCCTCTGTTCGTCAGTACCACCACCTCGAGGAGCCAAGAACAGCTGGTACGTGTGTTGATCATATCGATCCTCCACACCCTTCTTCTGATCCCTTATCGTTTCTGACCATGGACCAGACGATTTCTTTTCGGTGAAATACCGATCTTGCTGTTCATTGCAGCCAACAATCTCTAGTACGTATGGCGACGGTTGCTGCTTCTGCAACGATGTCCTCTGTCCCGGTCCCGAGCGCCACGGCCATGCGGTGCCGGACTTTCTCCCCGTCGATCAAGACCGGTGCCGCGCGCGTCGCTTCCCCCCGCGCCGCGGCCGTGGGGCGCGCGCGCACGGGCCGCGAGCCGGAGCCGGGTCAGGGCGTCGGCGGCCGTGCACAAGGTGAAGCTGATCGGGCCCGACGGGGCGGAGAGCGAGCTGGAGGTGGCCGAGGACACCTACATCCTGGACGCCGCGGAGGAGGCCGGGCTGGAGCTGCCCTTCTCGTGCCGCGCCGGGTCGTGCTCCACGTGCGCGGGGAAGCTGGCGTCCGGCGAGGTGGACCAGTCGGATGGATCGTTCCTGGACGACGCGCAGATGGCCGAGGGGTACGTGCTCACCTGCGTCTCCTACCCCAAGGCGGACTGCGTCATCTACACGCACAAGGAGGAGGAAGTACACTAGGAGTAGGTCGGATGGTGGTGCTGCTGCTACCACGTGGTTACATATTTACATATTCGAAACCGAGCAACGCAGCAACTGTTCAGACAGTGGCTCCTCCGGCCCTGCGCGTTCAGAGATCATGAGGTTCTACGGTTGTGCACATGATCAGTGCGTGCGTTGAACGTTATGGTGTTTATTTATCCCTCCTGTATTGTATGCTGTGTCATACGTGCTTAGTCCAGAGATGGATGACTCAAAACAAAGTTTGGAATTAATTGTGTGTTTTGTCTATATGATAGGAATAGTAGTAGTAGTCCTATAGATAAATGGTGGTTGCTGCTGCTTCTATGACTTTGCTTGCCAGACTGGACCGTATGGGCCTTATATGATGACAATCGATGAGAGCGCAGACAAGTCCCGCCCAACAGACTTGGGCCCTTACTATGTTGCAGTTTGCAGTTTGGACCCAAGTCTGTTTCATACTGGGTTGTACTATCTAAAAAAAATGTATCCTTGCGTTCAATCTCTCCTCTTTCCCGCTAGAGTTGCTCTAGGCGTAAGGAGGTGACGCGTGCTGCCGGCGGCGATTTCGGTCGCCTTCATCTCCGACGGCTGGAATGATGTCGGAGAGGGAGGTGGACCGGTGAATCGCCGTGTGGATGTGTATATGCTAGGTAGTTTCCTATCTAGGTCTAGCTTTTTTTCGTTGTCTGTGGTCAACGACGTTGCTAGGGTTTGCCGTCGTCGCGGCGTATGTTTGGTGGAGGCGGCGCTGCTGCTACAGAATAAGCTTTGCTGGCCCTTCCTCCGCTGCGCTCTGCCAGCTACGAAGGGCGGGGCGGCTGCTACCTTGCCGGATTTAGGGTTCCTTTGAAGCTCTAGATCTCGTCGGTGAGGTCTTTTGTCCATTCCTCGGCTTCCTCGAGTCTAGCACTGGCGTTGATGCCCTCTCCGGCAAGGCTGTGGGAAGGTATGCCTACCACTATGTTGGGGGTTCCGGATGGTGGTTTACTTGCAATTGTTTGGGTTCTGTGCCCCTCTTGGTTGCTTCACTGTCGGTCGATGTGGGGATGCTTGTGAGGCTTGCGGCCTCAACTCCCATGTTCCTCGACGGCGAGATGGTAAGTGGCCATCTCTTATGGTCTGGACGTTCAACGATTCTATGGTATGTTCTTTTGGGCATGCTACTCGTGGTGCCAATGAAAAACCTTGAAGTTTTTTTCGTCGGGAAGGGCTATGGCTTCAAGCTTCAACCTTGGTGTGCACTTCCTCCTATGGTGGATGCCAGTCGAGAAGCTTCTCCATTCGCCGACGACGAAGATGACTGGGAGACCCTTGTGTGAGCCAAAATATAATTTTTTTTTTTCAAGGGTGTGTTTGTAAGTTGCTATGTAAACCTTATCTAATATAATACAATCCTGGTTTTTCTCTAAAAAACCTATGAAACTACTCCCCAGAATGTTGTGTCATTCATTGTATATATGTTGAGAAAAAAAAGATAGAGAAACAGATAGAAAAATGAAAGAAAGATTTGTGTGATGTGTGTACCACGTTGCTTTTGGGATTCAGTTTCAGACTACGTAGAATCTATGCAGCAGAAGGCCAATATCATCATACTATCAATCAACCATCGTTTGGTAAGCGAGATTAGCTATGCTGGCACGCTATATACAAGATAATACCTAAATAACCACTGTATGATAACGACATCCACATGATTGACTCCGAAATCGGTACGTGTGCTTTTCCCTCATTCCCTGGCCGCCCGATCGGTGATCAGAACCTGCTATTCCCGATAAGATGCTGATTGCTTTCAAAGTTCAAACACCATGGATGGGAGACAGCCGACTTCGGTCTCGCATCAAAACGAGTCAACAAAACCACGCCATGTGATGTGAGAACTGCGCGACCAATCGGCGAAAGCTCTGCCGTCTGAATCCGCCATGTGCATGCATCCCCGAAATCCTATCCCAGATGCAGTGATGCTGCGCATCGCGGTGACCTTCCCTCCCGCGCGGCGGCGGGACAGCGATGGTTGGATCAGGCCGTCAGATTTTACCCGTCGCGCTACTGAGGGTCACATGGTAGATTTGCTTTGACCGGCTGTGACGTGCAGACATCCACCGGTTGGTCAGCCTCTAGTCGTGTGCAGCGGCACCGGGTCCCTTTCCGATGTGACGACGATAGGCGTCCCTTCCCTCCTCTCCGCACGTGTGGATGTGGCCGTTAGCGGCCACCATCGTTCCACTTCCCACCCATTCAAAACTGCCGCCGCCGGTGGCGTTGATCGGAGGAGTGATCGAACGCTTGGTTCGCGGCTCGGCAAAATTGCATCAATGAATAGCATATGTTAGAAGTGAAAAATAGATAAAATTAAAATCATGGTTCACTTGCATACTTATTTAATTTGATGCGTCGCTAATAACATTAATGTTGATATTTTTTAATCTTGTATCTCATCTCTCCTAGAAGTTGACAATTACCTATATCAAGGACATCCACACTACCCCGAGAATACAACTATGACCACGATCAAGTTCCCTAACTTATACCCTGACCCGTTCGAGGACAGACATAGTGGGCTATATGACGAACCCAAAAAATGAAGGGATTTGGGCTGTTGGGCCTGTCCGCTAGTTGGAAAGGCACCCGATTGGTCACTCAGTCGTAGCTTAACAAGTAGCCACAGGATGGACCCCTGACTCCTACCACCAAAAGTCGGGAAGGAGTGACTAGAGAAGGAGCATGTGCCACTTGAGGCCAAAGCTTGGACATACCACCCGGATTTGGCACAAGGCGCGGCATGTCCTACACAGTCACACCCCCGCGCCACATAGAAAAAGTGGACGCGGTTCGACGATGAACAGAACATATGGGAAGTGAGCGCCACACATTCTCCATCCAAGTCCAAATACGACAGGACATGATAGAAGACGATGCTGATGGCAGAGTGGTCCATCCAAATTAGCTAACAAAAGAACCTCTATTCTTTTGTAATCCAACCTGATCCCATAAAGGGACACTGTTGTGGCAGGGTCTCTCTCTTGTGTGTAAGCACAACACTAGAACTCTCGTATCCTCAATCCCTATCACAAACTTCGAGCACTTGAGCTCAGAACACAAACGCCCTGTCTAAACTGGATGTATGGTATTTATCTAAACCAATATAAATCATGAGTCCTCCTTTGTTGCGAAAAAAATCATAAGTCCTCCAGTGCATAGCTATCTGAACCATATGCACGGTGATCAAATTTACTAGGTGAAGCCACAAATCATCAATAAAAATATTAATACTATCATGTTCATAATAAAAAAAAACATTTAGATTGATCCGTGTTACCGCTTGGACTAATAAAAATCATACACGATTAGTCACATATAGACACGTAAAGGCTTGCTACTTGATTTGTTCTAGGTGTTCCTATCTGTCTTTTTTTTTTCGGTTTGGGGCAGGTGCAAGAATTGGGATTTGGACTTCCATCATGATCAAAAAGTGGTATAGCTTTCCGGTGGCTGTCAACATGACGCACCGTGGATTGACTTCGTGGGGTTGGGGTGGCGGCAGAAACATCCGTGAACAAGGAAAGCAAGACTAAGGTGTGAGAACTTTTGCATCCTGAACTCTGTACTATGGCATGGATGACAGAGATGTGAACAGACTGGGAAATCAAATGAAATGATCCTTAGCTTATACTAATCAGTAATCAAACGCAGTTTTATCACGGCAGGAGAAGGATTACGTCTGGACGCAGCAATATGCATGATGCGCTGTGTGCTGTAACGTAGCCAGCCGCAACACGCACCTCCAAAAATTTATGTTATCGTTATGCTATGGTTGCAGAGTTGTTCTATGCACGGCGTCTGCGTCTGTCTTGATGCAGGTGGAGCCGGAAGTCTAATGCAGTTTATGAGCATTTGGACCCATCATCCACTGATTGGACAAGTCGGCAACGTTTGGTGATGATCCGCACGGGAAGGGAAGCAGGAGTAATAACACACCATCCCTGTGGTCCATTTGCATGGTACCAAACCAGACCTGCTACTGATCAAAAAAAAAAAAAAAAAAAAAAAGGAAAGGAAAGAAAAAAAACCAGACCTGCTATAATTTGGTAGGCCTGCTCGGTAACGAGACACACGGCGCCCCAGTTTAACTTGGCTTTGAGAATATTCAGAACGACTACTAGTACTTGCATGTTGCAGTTTTCAGTTCAATCATCCGAGCGACAGGAGCTCGAACTGATCACCTACGAGTACCATGGCACGCCATCATACTATCACTTACGGTATATTATATCATCGGCATGGCTGGCACGTCAGACTCCATACGATCTGTCCTCTTTGTTTACTTATTAATAAATGGAAGAGAGATGTAGGATCCGTTGGAATTGAGAAGTGGGGACATGATTGCAGGATACGATGCAGCGCGTTCTTCAGGTTCCTTACAGGTTACAAAGACGCGCTTCCGGTTAAAATAAGCAAAGGCGACGGCCGTTCACCACGCCAGGTTCTCTTCAGAGTTCAGACTGCTCCAGAGAACAGCAGTCCTTCATTCTCTGCTGTCCCCATGTAGGAGTATGGAACTGGCAGAAGGTTTTATCCTAAGGATTCTTCTTCCCGTGTCCCGCCAAGGGATAGGGAACCGGCAGCAGTTGTCAACAGCACAACTCAATTCAGTCACTTCATCGCTTCGTCAGATCAGAGGCTGGACGCGAGTCGCTGACTAGCATTGATGAAGTGACGCGCGACTCCCGAACTGAAGAACATCACACGGAAAAAAAAAACTTCTTCATGCCCTCAGAAAATGGGGGAAATCTCTTCTTCACCGAAGAAAGAACAGAGACTAAACATAAACGTAAACCGGGTTTCATCAAACCGTCGTCGGCTAATCGCACTCGGGCTTACACAAATCTGCACATGAAACACAAACATATCGTCGAGCTAGAGGCGCGACCAGCCCTTGAACGCCGAACACGTATGCGGCAACACTGTGACTAGTGGAAGCACGGAACGGTCAATTGCGTGCGTCCATCGATCGCCGCTGGAAAATCTCTCCGTCCGTCTCCGTCCCCGGCCATTCCGAGTGTGCAGCAGGCGGCGGAATCACTCATCAGCAGGGCAGGCAGAAGCCACAACCAGAAGTGGTGGGCAGGCGCAGGAATCGTAAAGCGAGCCGCGGCGACCGACACGCGCGCGCACGTGCCGGAGAGAGGCGGTTGAGTTGTGACGCCGACGCGCCGGGCCGGCCGACCTGAGAGATGGGCAGACGAGGGAAGGAGGAGGCAAAAATATTTTTTTCTTTCTCCCCTTTTTGCTGCACATGTAAACACACATTTATTACAGAAGAAGTGCTAACGGAGGAGAAGAGAGAGATGGCGCCGTCACTGGGATGGACGCAGAGTATAAAACCCAGTAAGGGGCGCGTCACAGCCACCGGTCTCGAGTGGAGGAGGCTGTATCGAACGTAACTACCATACCATCTCTGTATCGGCGAGCGGCAGAACAGAGAGACACAGGAAGGAGGAGGAGGAGGGGAGCCCTGGGCTGGGAGGCGAAGCGGAAATGGGGCTCCGCGTCCGCGCCTCCTCGCTTCTGCTATCCCTGGCTCTCGAGCTCGTCGCGGTCGCGCTCGTCTCAGGTGATTCACAGTCGCCAGCTTGATCGCTTGCGCTCCCTGCTTTGCTTGTATCGCCCTCTTCTCTGCCCCTGCTCTGCTTTTTGCCGCCATTTCTCTTGCTGTGGTCAGTGTGACGTCCGTCTGGCCTGGTGAGCTGCTGTATCTGTTCTTCCGAGTTCTGGCTCGATGATGCTACGGTCCAGTTTCATTCTCCTGGATACGGAGTTCTTTTTCTTTGCCAATTTTGGGAATGATTAGAATTTCCAGTGAGGGCAGCACTGGAAAAGCAGCTGCGAACCATGAACATGGAGGCGAGAGGGCTGAGGATGAGATCCGGCAAAGCGGACCAGAATTGTCTTGGCAAATAAGTGATAACAACGAGGTCCCTCATTTTGTCGCGATTAATTGAGCCAGCCCGGTTGCTAACTCAGCTCTGACGAGCATCCTCCATACGCAATTGCAGCTGGTCCATCACACTCACACGGTTTCTTTCTGAAACCGCACACTTCTAAGTGACCCATGTTCTCTGAATCATCAAAGTTGTATACCGTACAATTTGCTGGAAAATTTCTGTTTTACATCTCTAGTTTTTAAATCTTAGCATTTTGCCTCTTTCACTCATAGATGATTTCTAGCTCTGCCCCTACTAGGCTACTATGAATGATCATTCCGTCTGCTTCCGTATACATTATTGATTGTAGGTAGCCACATAGGTACTCTTCTCTTGGCAGTTGGCACAGAACAATATTTTAATCACGAAAGCGACTTTGCACCTAAAGCATTTCATGGGTCTGTCAGAAAAGGAATTTCAATTCCGTTGAGGGAAAAATACTACAAAATAGCATCAGCGCTTTTATTGCGCCATTACCGAGTGCTAATAATGTGTGGGTTAATCTGGCAGTGTCGGCGCAGCAGAAGTTCGGGATCAACTACGGGCAGATCGCGAACAACCTGCCGGAGCCAACGCAGGTGGCGAGCCTCCTCCAGTCGATGAACGTGAACAAGGTGAAGCTCTACGACGCGGACCCCCGGGTGCTGACGGCGTTCGCCAACACCGGCGTCGAGTTCATCATCGCCGTGGGCAACGAGAACCTGCAGACCATGGCGTCCAGCCCCGCCGCGGCGCGCCAGTGGGTGGCCACGAACGTGCAGCCCTACATCCCGGCCACACGCATCACCTGCGTCACCGTCGGCAACGAGGTCTTCGCCGGCAACGACACGGGCATGATGGCCAGCCTCCTCCCCGCCATGAAGGCCGTGTACGCCGCGCTCAACGGGCTGGGCCTCGGCGGCCAGGTCACCGTGTCGTCGGCGCACTCCGTGAACGTGCTCGCCACCAGCTTCCCGCCGTCGTCGGGCGCGTTCCGGGAGGACCTCGCCGAGTACATCCAGCCCATCCTCGACTTCCACGGCCAGACGGGGTCGCCGTTCCTCATCAACGCCTACCCGTTCTTCGCGTACAAGGCGAGCCCGGGGAGCGTGTCGCTGCCGTACGTGCTGTTCGAGCCCAACGCGGGCGTGCGCGACCCCAACACCGGCCTCACCTACGACAACATGCTCTACGCCCAGATCGACGCCGTGTACGCCGCCATGAAGGCCATGGGGCACACGGACGTGGGCGTCAGGATCTCGGAGACCGGCTGGCCGTCCAAGGGCGACGACGACGAGACCGGCGCCACGGTGCAGAACGCGGCCGCGTACAACGGCAACCTGATGCAGAGGATCGCCATGAACCAGGGCACGCCGCTCAAGCCCAACGTGCCCGTCGACGTCTACGTCTTCGCGCTCTTCAACGAGGACATGAAGCCGGGGCCCACGTCGGAGCGGAACTACGGGCTGTTCTACCCCAACGGCTCGCCGGTGTACGCGCTCAACGCCGGCTCCGGCGGCGGTTCGAACCCCGGCGGGTCGCTCAACCCGTACTACACGTCCATGTTCTCCTCCTCGTCCAGACCGGCGGTGAGCGCAACCTTTTTGACAGAAAGAGTGATACTATTACTGCTGCTGCAAGCAGTTGTAATACTCCGACAAACATATTCATCATACTGTTGTTAGTCAGTGATACCTTGTAATCTTGTATACGAAAAAAAATATGCATTTCAATTCAACCGTAGGGTAGGCCTAGATTCGGAAATTTGGCATGACAGTGTGGCTGCTCCAAAAGCTCTGATCTTTTTCTCTTATTCCCCCCAGCAATGATCTTGAAAAAGTGACCTTTTCCTCTCCGTGCACAAACCTATCGAGATGTGGAAACACCTAAAGATGAGGGTGATCGATGGCCGGGCATCGTCAAAAGCGCGCCCATTCCTGAGCTTTTGACCCAACGGACGAACCAAAAATTCATTTAGCCGCGTCTTTCCAAGCTGGCCTGATACGATTACCAGTAGTTAACCTTTGGCGGCAGCCTAAAACTGAACCTGAAACTGAAATGGAGAATGTCAAAACCCAGCAACAGAACAATCATCTCTCAGTCTGGTTTCTGTGACTGACAACGAAGATGAAGATTTGCTTATCTTTGGGTTTTGTTGTCCTGGTGGATTGCAATCGCTTGCAGATAATGTATCGGATGGGGGTGGTTGTCCTGCTCGCCGCATTATTATTCCTCTGAGGCTTCATCCACACGTACCGCCCAGAGAGAAAGGTTCGCAAATCATTGGCAGCTTCCCTTCCGACTGACGCAATCCGGCCTGAGTTGTCGTCGCCACTCATCAGTGCCGGCCGGGCCGGTGCAGCGCATTGCCCTCACTGACAGCGAGGTAACGGCGGACACTGTGACACTGAAATCATCTCAATTTTCTTTTCTATCTCCTGTTCCTGATGCAGTTTATAAATATCTCAAAAAAGGCTTAGAGAAAAAAAAAACAACACGACGATGAGAATTCGAATTTCCAATCCAACGGTGGCCTCCTTTAAAACGAAGGGGATTTTTCTGCTGCGCTTTTTCCTTTGAAAACAAACTGATTCCTACGAAATCCCTGTAGCATTCCTATAGAATTCCAACGTTCCTAAGGACCCTAAGCGTTGCTCTCGGCTGAGCTCGTGTGGTTAGGTAACAGGTCCTGTCGTCCAAGCGGCGACGCTTTGGCAATTAGTTTCTGGTAACCCATGTGATATGGCGCCCCGTTTGTTGAGTGAGGACTTGGAGGCCCGTTCCTGCAATTCGGCAGTGCAGCTGTTGCAGCTGGTCCCTTCCGTTCGTCCGGTGAGGGCGCTGCGCGTCTCGAACGGACCAGCAGATCACCGAGAGCCGTCGAAAGATTTTTCGCGTCATCCGCAACAAGGACCCATCGCGATTCTCGCATGCGGACGTCTCAGACATGGGCATGGCTCATCAGTCTCGTCGCTGTCCGCACACAGGACGTTCGGTCAGCACACGCTGCATTCTAGCAGCTGTTGACCACTCGTCGCTGTGTTGTTTGGCAGGTTGAATTGAAGGATGATGTCCTCTTCTTGAGAGCTCAAACCTAACATAACATGATCACACACACACAAAAAAAACAAGTAACATAACAACTCCTCCAGACTGGATGATCGATGACGCGGGGCGGTGTGGCGCCGTTTGCACGAAAGAGGACGCACGAGTGGATCGACGAATATCTGCGCCTTTTGTCTGGTACACCCTTATTGGAAAGTTATTCCCCATGCTGGAGCATTGTGTGTGATTGAGATTTCAAGGCTAGAGGATGGGGCTTTTTTTTTTTTGACAAGATTTTTTTTTTTTGACAAGAACTAGAGGATGGGGCTTTATTCCCTTGGATCACAGTGCTGGAGCTACTAGCCTAACACTCTCGGTTCCTGTCCCAGTGCCCTGTAGCGGAACTAAGTTATATACAGTATGTATCTGTTTTCCTATTTGGTCACTCATCATCTGGATGCATGGTTCACAAGATCACATGAACAAGGCGCCCAGTGCTTATGAATCCTTGCTTATATATGTTGTGTTTGTCAAAGAACATGCTTGCTCATTGTGCTTTTCTTTTGTGATGCAGGATAGTGTTGGCACACAGATAGACTGAGTAGCAGCTAGCTAGCTGACTTGCTCATGTAGGAGTACTTGTTTTGCTAATGATCAGCAAGTTGAGTCACTTTGAAGCCTGAAAGAACGAAAAGAACTGTGAGAAGTGGCTGCGATTGGTGGTTTAGATGTGCCAATCACACGAGTTATTTTATTTATTTATTTTTATTCTTCCTGATAATGTCTTTTTTGTCCAAGTGCCTCAGCTCTCTGTTATACTTCTCCCCATCCACAAAAGAATATAATAATAACACAATATCAAATTAAAGTATCTTGAATTTGCTAACTATTTAAAAATAAAAAATTATGAATGTTTATAATATCAAATAAGTTGTCATGAGATAATTTTTCATACTATACTTATTTAGTGTCATAAACATTAATATTTATATGGATATATTTTGGTCAAACTTTAAACGCGTTAAACAATACTTGCAAAAAAAGATGCATTAAACAAGAATTACATTCTTTTGAGGTAATACAATATAGTAGGATGTCTTGTTGAATTAGGCCCGCTACCTCTGCTGGTTTTTTGATTTATTGTTGAAAACTATTCTACAACGCTATTTTCATAGGTTCCATATGGGGTACATGACAACTTAGCCATTTTTCTACCGAGTTGTCCAGCGCCCAGTCATGGCAGACCACCAGAGCCTGATTTTTTTTTTTTCTTTTGTGATCGTTGTGTTTTGAGTGACCATTGGGACATTGAACTCTTGAACTAATAATGACCGGACTATACGTGTGAAAGAGCAGTCAGGCTCCAAATGCTTTGGCAATCACATCTGTGTTCTGCATAGCTGACAGACAGAGTTTGCCTGGCCTCCTCGCTGAATGATGATTTTATGTAAAGTTGTATCTTTTGTTAGATTAGCAACCAGCAGAAAAATCTTCACTTTGGTCAAACATTGGCCTTTCATACTTTCTTCCAAGGATCAGGGAAGGAACCAATGGATCGAACATTATAGGTTGATGTTAAAGTGTAGTTCCCATCCGCTGTGAAGCACCAGGTGATCTGATCAGAATGATCATCTAGTTGGACTTGCCGCAATGCTTCCCAAAGAGACAAGTATATCATTGGATCCGCGCATCCATAGATTTTTCGGCCAAGGAACTTGAAACAATGGTGCAATTTGCTCAGATGCTCTTCTTTCCAGTGATCTGTCAGGCTAAAAATTTGCCTGTAGTCCATCGTCACCTAGAGAGAGAAGTACATGCCCTGAAGTGTGTTTCTGCAGTGGCGCGTTGGCTTTCTTGGAGATGACAGATGATTGGAGATGACTGATGGGAAAGCAGCAAGCTCGGCAGGCCCCCTAGCCGGCTGCTACTGGTCCATTGAATTATCGATTTTTATCTTTGTCTTTTTCATGGAATTTTCAGAAACATTTCCTTATTAGCCTTATCATTCTTTTCTCTATCACGTTCCGGGTCTTGGAAAAGCATGTTTCGTAAAATGAGGGGAAAAGGATCTTGTCTGGAAGCAACAACTAGCGCCACACCTGTGCCCACGTACGGGTGGGCTTTAAGTTTGACAAAGCATCCATCCACACGAACCGTGCAAACATTTCATGATTTCAGACTTCACAAAAAGTCTATAAGAGGCAGGCCTAGATACCGTAGCAGGCCAAGCCCAAGCATCCGTGCGGCGGCTACACCCACAGACGTACAAGGCATCAAGCGGTCAAGTCAAGCCGTTGCGCCGTGCACTCGCCGATCTCGGTTCCTAGGGTGCGGTACGTCGCGGCAAGGACACTGGCAGGTGGCCCCTGATACAGCCACGATTTCGTGGGGTACGAGATGAGCAGACCTGTGAGCCACACGGTCATAGAAAAAACAGGTCATATAAATCGACTGATAAAATAAGTTGAATAATTTACTATGAAAAAAAAATACTTTTATAAGACAAGCGAACCATGCAAAGTCTGGAGAACAGTTGCCACGACGAAGAGGAAGACACGCGAATGGCGGAGCACATTATATTGTGCGCTCGTGTTTATTGCTGAGGCAGTACTACTAGTACTATGTACACAGCGTTTTGTATTTCAACTTTCAACAAACAAAGCTCTTCCAAAGGGGTTGCGAAATTCCATGCAGAAACAATCCACCCAAATCCAAAACTCGCAGTTCTAGGCCGTGCGCCGTGCGCCGTGCCCATCCCTGGGTGGCCGACGGACGATACGACCAGCTCGAGACGGACGCCTCCTCGAGGCTCACTCACTCGCTCACCTCTCGGCGACCACGGCAGTCACTTACAGCGGGCCCCGGCGACGCCACCTCCGCGACCCAATCGTTTCCCGCCCTCGCCACAACCTAAATTACCGGCCGCCGGGACCACTGCTCAGCGTCCTGGCTGTCGGCCTCGGACCTCTCCTCCTTCCCGTGGTCGTCCTCGTCGCCCACCACCGCCGCGGCCAGCGCCTCGTCGCCCCACGAAGCGGCTCTTCTCCCGGACTTGAACCTCCGCATTCCCGCGATGCCCGCCTCCTGCTGCTGCTTCTGCTCCCCGTCATCGTCCTCCAGCGCCATCTTCCTGGACGCCGCGCCGCCGGGTACACGGGCGCAGCCGTCGCACCGGAACAAGGCCGCCACGCCGTGCCACCACCCGTGGCGCCGGCGCCGGCGCCGCCCGTGCCGCTCCCGGTCGGACAGCACCTTGCCAATGCAGGACACCTTGGGCGACCGCGGCTCCACCTCGCCGTCGCCTCTGCTGCTGCTGCTGCCGCCGCCGCCGCCCGCGCGCTTGTTGTCGTGCAAGATCCGGCCCTTCGACGGCCGGCGCCGGGAGAAGGTGGGGCGGATCTTGGACGGGAGGCCGAAGAAAGTGGTGCCGGCCGCGGGCGGCGGGGCGCCCGCGACGCGCGTGGAGTTGGACCGCGTCTTGGCCGCGATGGGGTTGGCCACGACGGCCGCCGCGAACTTGGGGTTGGTGCTGCCCTTGGTGGAGTCGTCCCGTTCGTATATCGGGTTCAGCTCCGAGAACGCCACGTCGTCGCCGATGGGGATGGTTATCGACTCGGGCGGAAAGTCCGGGTCCGGCGGCGGCGGCGGGGGCATCCGCGGCGGCGAGGCGTCCTCGCTGCCCCCGCGATGACCGTCTCGCACGACACCTTCCTGTCCCCGGCGCCGGCGCCCGACACGCCGCACACCAGGCTCTCCAGGTCCACCTGGGGCATTGCGCGCGCAGCTCGCTCGCTGCTGCCTTGCTAGTGCACAGCAGCCGGGGGAGTGCAAGGGTGAAGAAAGAAGCAGAGCTCGAGGCAGGGAGAAGTGGCTGCTACCAGGCGCTTCCCTTTAAAATTCTGATGAGGAGGAAGATGGGGGGAGGCAAAGCACAGCGAGGCTGCATCAGCACTGCTCAGAGGCTGTCCTATACAAATAATAAGTGACGCAGAAAATGCCACCTCTGAAACGAAACGAACTCCAAAAACGGATCTCGACTATTTGTCTCCCCAAAAAACTAGTCTCAGTGAGCTGAATGGAGTGTTCACCTACTGCCAATTAAAACGGAAAATGGCATTGGCAGCCTAAGAGTAAGAGAGCAGCAATCAAGTGAAATCTCCATATTTACTGTAGAGACCAAGGATAATATTATATACAGGTCAGCAGGGGTAATTTACCTGGTCAGTCCACGATACTAACGGTGAAGCAGACAGGAGTGACCTAGGCGATTTTATGCCGATCCGGAGACCTCCGACAGAGCCCATTTTCTGCTGTGGCCCTCCCAATTAATAAGCTTAGTCTTTTCATTTCAGATTTCGGCGTGGAACGCCCAGTGATCCCCTGTGACCGATCTGTCTTTACGCAGCAGTGGGCAGTGGCCACAAAAATGTGAAGAATCTGTCGCTGCGCTTTATGTTTTTTCGCAAATAATAATAAATAACAGTTGGGCCTGTCTGTAGGATCATCAGCCTGTCGAAACCTGTCGTCAGTTAAAAACAATTTCACCCTCTAACTAACATAAGGTCACAGAATATCGTAGGGTAAACCTCACCCAGCAGCACCAGCACAGCACCTAATTTTACAGAGGTCAGTACCAAGATTTGAAGGGTAAATCAAGAAATCTACTCTGCAGGACTGTCCATGATCACTTGATCAGGACGCAGGGCAAGGCTTGGTAAAAGGAATCAAGGCCAGTTCTGGGCACGAGTGCTGTTTGGCTATCACATGGCGATGTCGGACTGGGTACTGGGTAGTGAGCACCAGAAGGCATCAGCGGGGCACCAGGCCCATTTGTACTATTTTGTTGGCTTCCCTGCACATATATAGCTGCAGTCTTCATTGGCGAGATATTAGTGTGAGAGGAGTAATGGCCGTGACTTAGCTTGCAAACGTGCCGTTGTGCTTCCCTGCTCGGTAAGCATACTATCAGCCTGATCTTGTGAAGTCAATACTATGAAAGAGACAGCTGAATGACCCTACAAAGCAAACTAATGGCTCAACCTACAGTGTTCAAACACAGGAACCTCAGACATGTCATACTCATACGCCCTTTTATTTATCTTAGTGATACAAAGAAATGAAAGCTGAGAGTAGACAGCTCTTTCAAATACGAAAACTCTAGATTTCTGGCATGGAGGTGCAAGGCCATATCTAGAGTGTATCACTGTATCAGTGTGGAAAGCTATGAAGCTATGGAGGCCTTGGAAATAAGGCAATCCGCACCTTGATTCCAAAGAGGTCCATGCTTGGACCTTGGTCAACACTCAACAACCCCACAAGCCCCCATGGGGTCGGAATTATTGTACTCTGCAACAGATTCACATTACAGGACAGCCAAGAATGGGACGAGGAACCATACTAAGATCAAGTGCCAGGTATAATGAGACCGAGCCGTAGCTCGGATGGCAAGCATCGCTGGTTGCGATGCTGCCCACCAGCGTTCGAGCCTCGCTCGGGCCTGGTGCTCACCCGGGTTTTCCGCGAATAAAATTTCCAGCTGCCTCTCGCCGCGTGATGCCATAAGGGGAACGCGACGCGCCCGTCGCCTACGGAGTTGGTAGATTCCGGTGATCTCAAGAAGGACGCGGTCTTCGATCTGTGTGTAGTTGTAGGCCTGTTTGTACACGGGTGGTGTGTGTGTAGTGTGCGTGTGTAGAGTGGGCGTGTGTGTGTACGAACAGATACTACAGCTGTACCCAGATGAGAGGCATTCAAAAAAAAAAAAAAAAAGTGCCAGGTATAATGAAATGAAAATAATATCCTCTTAAAGTGGAGTTCCGAATGGAATAATTCCTGCAGTTAAGAATGCTTCTTGGATCATAGTAGGAGTAGGTTAATGTTATTAGCACAGTATAACAGGCATCTAAAAAGGCAGGATTTCTGAATTGAAGAACCCAAGTAGGAGTTATTATAGAGGGGTAAGCGTGTTAGAAAATGGAATTAGTATACAATAATCTCATTGCACAGCTGAATGCAAGTATTTTAGGATTCAGACCAAATGCACAAGATAAATGGAGTCTTAGCAAATCTTTTTTGAGTTATTTAGCACATCGTAGCACAGGAAAAACGCCTAGATGGTTTCTTATACAGGGAACCTATGGTTTCTTATAACAATGTCTGAGCAATTTGATTTCTACAACCGAGCTACTTGATAGTTCACAATAGACAAAGTTAGGTTGCAGAATGTGGAAATTAGCACGAATGTTAGGTGTGTTGGTTGAGCTCTGTCAATTTATCCAGAGGACTCTGCAACCGAAAGCCATGTCAAACGCCGAAAATTAGACTGTCACAATGTTGGTTAAGCTTTCTCTATCCATTTATCCATAGTACATAACACTGCATAATATACTCCAACGAAGATAAATCATGAAGTTTCGATGATATCAGTATAAGGCACAATACATTACTACAAAAAGTGAAGTGGATGGAGAAAACTGCAAACCAGCATCATGGAGACATGAGTGTCACTAAGAAGGGTTTTGGTGACATTAGCAGTAAATCCAAATCCTTCGTGGGAATGACCACACATGATCTACAAAACTTTAAGCTTCCCCCAAATGATTCGATTACAAACAGAGAATCACGGACACCAACCTCTACCTTCTGAACTAGGATCACCAACCAAATAAGGAACCAAGGACAGCAGCAAGGTCAAACGATGAATTGCTCTGTAACTTGTAATCCGTCATGTCAAGAAGCTGGAAAAAGGAAGCTTACTCCTTCATTGGCTAGAGGGGGGCTTTGCGGACGCAGAAGCCGACTGCTGCGGCGCGGGAGGGGTCGAGGCAGTGGAAGCGGAGCCAGGGGCGGAGGCGGCCTGCGATTCCTCGGCCGCGGAGAGCTTGCGGAGGCGGTCCTGGAGAACGCGGACGCGGTCCTCGGTGCGGCGGAGCTTACGCCAGCGCCAGGCGAGGTAGGCGCCGAGGCCGCCGTAGACGAGGATGTACGAGCCCCACACGTATGGGTAGGTCTGCGCGTGCTCCTTCGCCTTCCGCCACTCCTCCTCCAGCTTCGCGATCACGCCGCCTCCAGTAGCGGCTCCCGCCACTGGCTCCGGCTCCTGCTGCTGCTGCGGCTGTCCGTCCCCGGCGGCCGCCATCGCTGCGCTTGTTTGTGTGCGCCTGTGCGGCCGTGCGAGTGGGGCTCGTGTCGGTGTTTCCTTAGGGCAAGCGTGAAATGGGCCCGGCAGAGCGACTTGTGATGAACGATGGCCCAAGATACCCTTAGTTGGGCCTTCCTTCTGAATCTTGGTCACTCGGATAGGAAGGAACCTCCGTCCTAATTCCTTCCATTTTTGGGTCACACCTGGCAGTTCAAAGAGGCCCAGAGTTTTAATACAGTAGAAGAGCAGCTGCAGTGTTTGGTAAGCCCATCCCATTATGCCCCAGCATTTTAGCACCTTACTAATCTAGATAGATAGGTTCCACCACAAAAAAATCTAACTAATTGACGAAAGCACACAACAGCTGCCGTAAAATAGGCCGAAAGGATAAGGATTCAAGCAGTAGCGGGCTATACGATCAGAGTCTGCTGCTTCTCTGCAAGCCATAGGCTGGCGGCCCATAAACTTTTGGGGGCGTTTGGTTTCTTTACCTACCAGGCTAGCCTCGCCTCTCCTCTCCTCTCCTCTCCTAGCTTTGCTAATGCCGGAGAGTGGTTTTAGCTATCTCATCTTGGCTTCTCTAGTGCGGAAACCAAGACTGCTTGCTGGCCAACCAAACGAGAAGCTGTTTGCTGGGCTAGGCCAGGCCAGCGCCGGCCAGAGAACCAAACGCCCCCACAGCTGCCGCCTGCTGACAGTCAGGCTCGACTCATCTGATGAAAAAACTGTTTCGCTGTCAATGAGAGCTCCTTCACATGGGATGGGATGATGCGATAACCGGTCAAGCATGTGCGCCTGCTAGCTACAGCAGTTACGGAGTACTAAGATCTATGTGGGCTCTACCCACCAGACGCGGATCACTGATGTCTGGATCAGCATCCAGAAAGTTTGCATCATCCGATCGGAGCATTAATAAAACCAAATAATATACTTCCTCTGTCTCTTTTTAAGCGTCACTTTAGATGTTCGTGTCATAAATTTAATATAATTTATAGAAAATATGTGTAATATTTATATCTTTAAATAAATTTGTTAAAAGATTAGATCTAAAAATCTTTCTGATCATATTAATTATGGTAATAATCGATAATATTTATTATTTATTAAAATTAAACGCCCGAGGGAGTATGCCCACTGTTACGGTGTTCACTCCTCAGTTGTGCTTCGTTGTTTCCTACCACCCTGTTAGCAACACTACAGAGGATGGTTGTGACCAAGGGGATTCGGACGAGGCCTGCACGTCTGGTGATCAAGGCAACGGCAACAAGGCTCCACCAACGGGACCTATGCGAACCAGCCGTGGCGCTGGCTCGTTCCAGCGTCATGGTCTCGGGATCCGAGTGGGTGTAAGTCGAAGTTATCGCAGCTGCGTGCCTCGCAAGCGAGTGGGCCATTGAGCCATGTATAAAGAGCGAACTGGAGAGAGGAGAGGGCAACAAACAATTACAACAACAAACTCTAATACAACCTGCATCTTCCTTCCTCCTGTCTTGCGTGCGGCGTCTTCCTTCCCCTGCTACTCGTTCTGCTCTTCTCCTCCATTCCCTTCCGATCTGAATCGTTAACACTTGGTATTCAGAGCCACCAAATTCCCGATCGCGAGTTCTTCCGTCGATTCACAAACGACCGTGGTTGAGTTCTTCTCGACGCAGTCAGCAATTGCGGATTTGCGTTTGAGGCCTTGTGATTCCCGGTCCCGTGAGCGAATCGGACGATTTCCGATCTAGATCGCCGCCCACCAACGCCACCACCCCCACTACCGCCGCCGCCACCCAAGCCTCCTGTATTCCTCCACTATAATCGCCGCCCCAAACCCACCGCCACCATGAATCCAGACACGCAACTTCTTCTGAAGGAGATCCGTGTTTTACGACGAGCAAATGTGTTGACGGGCGGAGCGAGATGACCATCCGTAAGCGGCTCACGGACACGAACGCTTCCCGGAGCGCCGCTTCGGGGAGATCGACGACACCATCGACAAGCGTTTCCGCGACGCCGACATCGGCGTCGGCGAGGATCATCGATTCGAGAGCTGCGGCGGGACTCTCGCCTCATCTCCATCGAGAAGTCGGCCGCTGAATTCGAGTCCTGGCGGGCTGGAGCACGAGACAGCGCCGTCGACGATCTGCGACTCTGTCTGGGCAAGCCGGGACAAGTATCGGTCCCGATCCATGATGGATCCGATCGGTTCTCCGAGTGAGCCGGCGCTCCTTCCCCGACGCGCCGCTCAAGGTGGAGCGAAGACGCCGCAATTGCATCTGCGGACAACAAGGTCGCTTTCGCCCAACGGGCACCGCGTCGAACCACACTACCGGGAGGATGAACATGGGAACTCTACCCTTGTTCATTCCCGGTCACGGTATGGCCGATACCTCTCTTCATCCCCCTAAGCTTCATGGCACTTTGCGTATGATCTAGTTTTGTCTCGCAATCGTCCTCCCCGAACCTCGCTTATTACCCCATCGGGCAAGTTGCCGAAACTCACGTTTCCTTCATTTGATGGCACCGATGTCAAGTTATGGATCACATGTGCGGAGGACTATTTTGCTATGTACTCGGTAGATTCATCTGTGTGGATACAAGTGTGCCCGAATGCAGTTCACCGGGCCTGCTAAACGCTGGATCCAATCCATCACTGAAACTCTGAAAACCATGTCATGGTCAGAGTTCTGTCAGGCTTTGCATAGTCGCTTTGATCGCGATCAGCATGAGTGTCTCCTCCGAAAAATGAATAGAATCCGTCAGACCTCGTCTGTGCAGGATTATGTCGATCGTTTTGCTGAGCTTGTCGATCATCTCATTGCTTATGACACTTCCACACATTCCCGTGTCTACATTACACGTTTCCTTGATGGTCTTATTCCTGAAATTCGCTTTGTACTGCTAGTTCAGCGCCCCGATTCCTTGGATACTGCGTACACTCTTGCTCTGTTACAGGAAGAAGCTGCTGAACCAACCAAGAGGAAGGAATTCAGGCCTTGGAACACAAGAGGTGCTGCTTCACCGGGCGTTCGAAGATGAGGCGTCCCCGTGGGACCTCAGGAAGGCGTTGTTGGTCGTCAGCTTCAGGAGAACAAGCCCCTGGAAAAGAAGCTAAATGATTTTAAAGCCTGGCGTCGTGCCCGAGGTGAATGTGATCGTTGTGGCGAAAAGTGGAGTCGAGATCACAAGTGTGCAACTCAGGTTGGGCTTAATGTTGTCGATCAGCTGTATGCTCTGTTTACTGATGATTGCACCGTCGCGGATCGGCAACTGAAGATAGCTCCGATGTCACTACTGAAGAGGAATGTTGCCAGCTGACTGCTCACACTTGCTATGCATCTGGTACTCGCACTCTGCAGTTTAAAGGTACTATACAATCCACACCTGTGTCGATATCAAGTAGATTCCGGCAGCTCCACATCTTTTGTCGGTTCTCGGTTGGTTTCAAAGATTGCATCCGCAACTTTGATACATGTGATAGCTTCTCAAGTTAGCCGATGGAACCTTCTTGGATTGTTCTCGATCTTTGTCGGCAAATGTGTATGGTCTGCAGAGATCGGTATGTCTTCTCACATGATCCGAAGGTGTTACCTCTGCTCGAGTTTGACATAATTTTGGGCATGGACTGGCCGCAATGATTCAGTCCTATGAAAGTCGATTAGCGTAACCATTGGTCGGCAATTCCTTATAAGGGTTCTACTATTCTTCTTCAAGGCATATATTCTCGATGACAGTCCTTCATCCGAGTTCTTGATCTGATTGTCTGATATTGCAACTTTCGTAGAAAATCGATTGAGAATCCAATGCACCCAATCATCGGTACATTCTTGGATGAATTCAAGCACATTACTGAGGCCCCAGTTTCCCTTCCTCCAAAAAGGGAATGTGATCATACTATTCCATTGATAGAAGGAGCTCGACCCTTTTCAGTTCGACCATATCGCTACCCACCAGCATTGAAAACTGAAATTGAGGCTCAAGTTGATTCTATGTTACAGCAAGGAATTATACAGTCAAGCTCTTCACCCTTTAATTCCCCGGTGCTGCTGGTGCGCAAAAAAGATGGGTCGTGGAGGTTCTGTGTCGACTATCGCTATCTCAATGTCTTGACAGTCAAGACGGCTTTTCCCATACCAGTTTTTGACCAACTGATGGATGAGCTTTCAGGGGCCCGTTACTTCTCTACTTTGGATCTACTGTCTGGGTATCATCAGATAAGGCTCCAAGAAGGTGAAGAATACAAAACAGCCTTCTCCACCCACATTGGTCACTATGAGTTCAAGGTGGTTGCCTTTGGCTTGACTGGTGCTCCTGGAACATTTCAAGGAGCAATGAATAAGACTCTGAAACCATTACTGCGACGTTGTGCTATCGTATTCTTTGATGACATATTGGTTTACAGTGCTACATTTGAGGAGCATCTGGATCACTTGAGACAAGTTTTCTCTCTGCTGTCCAAGGATCAGTGGTACATTAAGCTGACGAAATGTAAGTTTGCCCAGCAACAGATTGTGTATTTGGGCCATGTCATTAGTGAGCAAGGAGTGGGAACAGACCCTGCAAAGATTGCAGCAATATCCTCTTGGCCAGTTTCAACTTCAGTCAAAGAGTTGAGAAGTTTTCTGGGCTTTGCTGGCTTTTATCGTCGTTTTGTCAGACATTATGCTGTTGTTTCCAAGCCTTTGACGCCCCTACTGAAGAAGAAGAACTCACTTTGTTTATCCGACAGCAGAAACATGACAAGGCTTTTCGATCACCGAAATCTCTCCTTTGCTCAGCACCCATTTTGGTATTGCCTGATTTCACCAAGCAATTCTGCATTGAAACTGATGAGTCCAAAGATGGAGTCGGTGCTGTCCTTCTCCAGGAGGGTCGTCCAATTGCATTCTTGAGTTGTGCTCTTGGGCCCAAGAACCAAGGATTGTCGGATACGAAAAAAGAATACATGGCCATACTCATTGCTGAACAAAGGCGTTCTTATTTGCGCTTAGGAGAGTTCATCATCTTCACCGATCAAAGGAGCCTCACCCATTTAAGCGACCAGCGCTTAAACACTTCCCCGGCAAAGAAAGTTTTTACCAAGCTGTTGGGGCTACAATACCAGATTGTTTACAAACCAGGAGCAGAAAACCGTGTCACCGACGCATTGTCGCGTAGAGGGCAACCTGAAGAATGCTGTGCTATATCAGCTCCTGTTCCACGCTGGCTGGATGAAATCAAAGCAAGTTACAATGTCGATAGCAAAGCTCAAGAACTGCTGTCTAAGTTGGCCATTGAGGATTCTTCCGATCCAAATTTTTCACTCATTCAAGGTCTTCTCCGTTACAAGGGACGTATCTAGGTGGGATCTGATGAAGCTTTGCAACTCAAGATTATAGAGGCATTTCATTCTTCTCCGGTTGGGGGTCATTCGGGTTGTCCAGCTACTTATCACCGTATCAAGGCTTTGTTCGCGTGGACAGGACTGAAAACCATGGTTACTCAGTTTGTTAAGACCTGCCCAACCTGTCAACAGGCAAAACCTGACCGTGCAAAGTATCCAGGCCTTCTCCAACCGTTGCCGATTCCAACAATGGCATGGCAAAGCATATCTATGGATTTCATAGAGGGTTACCAATGTCAGGTGGCAAGAACTGTATATTGGTAGTTGTGGATCGCTTCTCCAAATACAGTCATTTCATTCCGTTGGGTCATCCTTTTACAGCATTCACGGTGGCCAAGCTGTTCATATCAAACGTGTATAGGCTTCATGGAATGCCCCTGTCCATCATATCTGACCATGATCGGGTCTTCACAAGTCTTTTCTGGCAAGAACTTTTCAAGCTAGCCGGAGTCACTTTGAAGATGTCTTCAGCATACCACCCTTAGACGGATGGGCAAACTGAACGAGTCAATCAATGTTTGGAGACCTTCTTGAGGTGTTTTGTCAGTGCTTCTCCGACACGCTGGTTTGATTTGCTGTACTTGGCCGAGTATTGGTACAACACAACTTGGCATTCATCGCTGGGCTACTCCCCTTTCTACGCGCTCTATGGTCACCAACCACGCCACTTTGGGCTTTCTGATTCTGATGCCATTTCATCAGTCTCTCTGGAGGATTGGATGCAAGACAAGACAGTGATGACCTCTTTGGTCCAGCAACACCTCAGCCGCGCTCAAAAGAGAATGAAGGCTCAAGCCGACAAGTCAAGATCGGCGCCCGGTTGCTATTGGTGATTGGGTGTACTTGAAGCTGCGGCCGTATGTGCAGCATCTTTAGCACCCCGAGCTAATCAAAAACTCGCTTTCAAGTTCTTTGGCCCCTTTCGGTGCTTGATCGCATTGGCAACGCAAATACAAGCTCGGACTTCCAGCTACTTCATCCATTCACCCGGTTTTTCATGTCTCCCAACTCAAGTCAAGATTACCGGTCTCCCGGAAGGTATCGACCTTGCCTCACTCTCTTGAAGGCCGGCGATTCCAGTCAAGATATTGCAAAGACCGTATCAGTACCTCCTCTTCAACTGTGATTCCACAAGTATTGGTGCAATGGTCCGGTATGCCCCGATCCTTGGCTACCTGGGAGGATATGGAAGCTCTCAAACAGCGTTTTTCTCGCGCTCCTGCTTGGGGACAAGCAGTTTCTCTTCAGGGAGGGGATGTTAGCAACACTACAGAGGATGGTTGTGACCAAGGGGATTCGGACGAGGCCTGCATGTCTGGTGATCAAGGCAACGGCAACAAGGCTCCACCAACGGGACCCAGGCGAACCAGCCGTGCGCGTCGTTCCAGCGTCATGGTCTCAGGATCCAAGTGGGTGTAAGTCGAGTTATCGCAGCTGCGTCTGCAAGCGAGTGGGCCATTGAGCCATGTATAAAGAGCGAACTGGAGAGAGGAGAGGGCAACAAACAATTACAACAACAAACTCTAATACAACCTGCATCTTCCTTCCTCCTGTCTTGCGTGCGGCGTCTTCCTTCCCCTGCTACTCGTTCTGCTCTTCTCCTCCATTCCCTTCCGATCTGAATCGTTAACACACCCGTACTCCGTGCTGAGATTTCCATCTCCACAGTGGAGATGTCCTGCAATCGATTCAGGTCTGGACGTCAGGTTCGCGTTCGTCTGCGTCGTCCAGGATCCACAGTGGAGAGCACCTCGAAGCCCGTGCCTCGATGACGACGCAACGCAACGGCCAGCGGGACTGCTGAGTGCGGACTGCGGGAGAGAGGCAGAGCCGTGTCCCATGTGAGATGAGTGGGTGAACAACGGCTCGGACCGGGTCGGCCGGCCGGGGGAATTCATGTAGCCGTGGTGAGCACCGTGCGTGCCGGCGGCGCCGGGGCTACTCGACACGCGGCCACGGGACGGCTAGTCCGTCCCCACCACGCATCGTAGACTGTTGCTTGCTTCCTCGTCACAGTGACACTTGACCATGTTTGGGCAGGTCACGTCTGGGCCGAGCCTGGCCTGTCAGTGCCGAGACGGTTGCTGAATCAGTCTTGGGGACTACTCGACCACTAGGACTGCACTAGACGGGCAGCTAGCAGCTTGCTTTCGCTTGTGTTCCATTTGGCTTTGTCCGCACCGCAAGGTAGTAGTAATCGATAAGCATCGAACTGTTTTTCTTTCCTCGTTCAGATCCGGCCGAAGGGCTTTGTTGTTGGCCAATCGCTCAACGCAGCACTACAAGTGGTAGGAAAATTCTGATCCAACCGCCCCAGGGCCGGACACATCTGATTCCAATCGAGTAGATGCCGATTCAGTAACCATCCAGCTACAAGTCCTGCCAACGATACTCGCTGCAATAATCAGGTCCCGTTTGTATCACATGATGTGTCAATTGTGATTACGCGATAAGAGCCTGTCAACGAACTTAAACGCTCCATTACATACTCTTTTGCAATCATTATTATTGCAGCGTTGCAAGGTAGTACTAGATTCCTTTTGAATAAATGATCACCACCAGCAGCACGGCTCTCGCTTTAAACTCTTTTCGTTGATTCTGACCGCTAAAGCTTAAGTCCTGCACTCAATTATGTCACCATCTTATATGGAATTATCTGAGCTTTGGACTATTCCTTTGGAAATGTTGACTGTAGATTGCATTCCTGTCGTGACCCCAAGTGTACAATACTGTACATGTAGTAGCACCCCTCTCGGGTAGCACTCTTGGAAGTTGGAACATTATTATCTCCTAGAATCTACAAAGACACTCCCCGACTGCGTCATCGCAACTCACAAACTAGGATATTCAGCGGCTTTTCAGGTTTAACGTTTCCATCAACAGAGTGGTGCAGCGGAGCGGGGAGTGAATGATTTCAAGAGAGAACCGTTGTGTATCAACTGTCGGCAATTAGATGCAAGCTGTCAAACAGGACTAGCTTTCCAGCGCCGCATGGCAATTATCTAAAGATTGTGTCTTATTATAAATAATCTTCAAACTAGCAGCACAATTATGCATGCGCGCGCATCGCAATCCATCCAAAATTATGAACTACTCCTACTAGACTACTGGGAGTTGTCGTATAAATCCATGTTTCCGATAGAGTTGGTCCTGTGGAAAACCAAACCTCAAGTGTTCAACTGTACGTCTGTACCTGACAATATCATTTCCATCTTCCGGTGTTAGGTTAAACAAATAATTGGTTACTTTTATCGAGAGGCTAAAATAGCTATTCCATCCTTTCCGAATCATTTATGTCATCTTGACCCCTTTTTTAATATACAAAGACACAATGTATATCTAGTTGGGTAACAAATGCTATGCTGTACATCTATAAAAGTCAGAACTTCATACAGTTTTAAATAGAAGGAGCACACAAAACCACAAATCAAGTTTTCAGGAAATACAAAAAAACCATCGACACTTCATCCGTACATATCCCAACTCACAAATAAAGGCGTGTCACAGTCACTAGGTCTATTCCGAGTCATTTCTCTACAAACTTGGGCCATAAATACTAAAAAGGTTTATATAGATTGACAACACTGGGTTGTAGTAATGAAACATTTCTATTATAATTCATTCTATATAGAATTATATATTTTAAATATTTTTATTGATAGAGTTACATACACTCATTAGAACCATGTATAGCTTTGAATTATGTACTTTTATTGGTAGACTTACATATATACATTCTAAATATTTTATTGATAGAATTATGGCTTGTAAATATTTTAAACATTTCTATTATAATTCATTCTCATAGGCTTATTTACTAGAGCATGCTTTGATATGATAAAACATGTTGCTTCATTGGTCCTAAAAATAATCAAATTCTTACTACCCAAGAAGTTGAAAGCTTTCAAGTTTGACCAGATCTACATGAAAAATTACAATCATTTATAATACTAAATCTACACCTAATATTAAATAGGCAAAAATTTCTCTAGCTATTTGTTCCCTTCCCACCTTCCCCTAATTATCCACAGCGTATAGTTTCTTTTGTCTTTTTTTTTTTTTTTTTTTACTTTCAAGTTGTATTCATGCTCGTCGTGTCTCATATGTGATCCAGACTAATGATCCATGCATACAAGTTAAGACAATTTAGGAGAGATGTATTTTAGAAGATATCTTTAAATCTATAGATATATGGATGAGATATGCATACTCCCTCCGCCCCTTTTTATTTGTCGCCGTGGGATGCATGCCACAAGTTTGATTTGATTTATAGAAAATACGTACAATATTTATATCTCCAAATAATTTTGTTAAAAAACTAGATCCAAAGATCTTTCCGATGATATTAATTATGATACTAATCGATGATATTTATTATTTATTAAAATTGCCGGCATTTGTGTCTCGGGAAGCGAAGCGACAAATAAAAAGGGACGGAGGGAGTACAAGTTAAGACAATCTAAGATAGATGTATTTTATAAGATATCTTTAAATCTATACATATAGGGATGAGATATGCATACAAGTTAAGATAATCTAGGAGAGATGATGCTTATTTTACAAGATATCCTAAAATTTATAGATAGTAGAGATGAGATAGAAGATTTGATGCAACATCTCTATCTACTAAAACACTAGTAGTTTTTAGATACAGAAAATTGGATCATACCTCCTTTGACATATTGGTGGCTAACAATGATGAATATATAGTCTGTTCCAATACATATTTGAGTCGTGACTTATGATCTACGCTCATATGAGTTAGAATAACTCACATCTAGCTATGATATGGAGTCTTATTCTCATACATATTGCTTTTTGTTGCAAACGTTCGAGCATATTTGCTATAAAAAATACCATTGAGTTACTCCCTCTGTCCCAAAAAAGATGTCGTTCTCGTTTTCCGAGAAACGACTGTCGCTAATTTTTATAATAATTAAATATCATCGATTAGTATCATAATTAATATTATTGGAAAGATCTTTAGATCTAGTTTTTAACAAATTTATTTAGAGATATAAATATTGTACGTATTTTCTGTAAATTGAGTCAAACTTGTGGCACGAACACCCAAAACGTTATCTTTTTTTGGGACGGAGGGAGTAGTTATTAAATATATTTTCACAGTAAATCTATTGGTTGGAGGTACAAATATTAATAATGTTTTTCTTATAAACTCATCCTAAACCTCCAATAGCATTTTTTTGGACCGAGGAAGTATTTTCTCAGAAATATGACGGAGTCAATCGGTCAGACGTCAGCGTGATTATAGTATAGTACTGCTGAACAAATCTTCCGGATCAAATCAACCCTTAACAAAATCCAGGCACAAAAGAGCATAAAGGCCGGCCGGCCCGGCCCCACCATCTCTTCCGCCAACCTCGCCCGCACCCCAACGCCTCACTACCTCCTCCGCCTCCCCCTCCCACGCACGCAAGCTCCCCCGCGCTCCCATTCCCTCGTTCGTCGCACCGCACGCCGCGCCTCCCCCCACCTCGCACCTCCCAAAGTCCCACCCACAAACACAAACACTCCCCCAAACCCTTCTCCCACTCACTCCCGCATGGGCAATTGCTCCCCATCCCCGCGCCGCCGCCGCCCGACGGAGCCGGGCTCGCCGCCGCTCGGCAGCAGCTCCGTGTCCGCGCCCACCGTGACGGTCAACTCCGTCTCCGTCTCGTCCTACGCGCTCGCCAGATCCCCCTCCGTCTCCGCCGCCGCGGTGGACGCCGAGGACGCCGGCGTCGTGCGCGTCTACGGCTCCGACGGCTGCCCCGTCGCGTGGCGCCTCCGCGTCTCGCTCCTCTACAAGGCGGCGGCGCCGCTCCACTTCACGCCCTCCGAGGCGGCCCCCCTCTCGGCCGCCCCGTGCTCCGCCTCTCCGCCGCCGACCCGGAGGTCTGCGGCACCGCCGACGAGCTGCTACGCCTGGTGGACGCCCGGTTCGAGGGCAAGCCGCGCGTCGCGCCGCCGGAGAGGCCCCGCGCGGCGTCGCCGGCGGCCGCGGCCGCGGCCGAGGTCGCCGAGCTGGTGCGGCTGCAGCACCGCAGCGCCGAGCGGCACCTCGAGGGCGTGGCGGCCAAGGTGGCGGAGATGGTTAAGAAGGGGAAGAAGTCGGGCAAGGGGAGGAACGTTGTGGAGGCAGCTGAGGTCAGGAGGCTCGGCAAGTGGTACGGGGACGCAATGGAGGTGATGCTCGAGCACGCCAGGATGGAGGAGACCCTCATCTTCCCTGACATACAGAGGGCATCGTTTCCAGGTCGATTCGAGTTTGATCTATTTTATTTTGTGCCGCATTGCATTATGCTCTAAGTTTCCCTTGATGTTCATAAAAGTTTACGGCATTTGCCCCTCTTTGGCCAATGTGCATTGGCGTTTTTGAGGATTTATGGGCCTCCTTACCCTTCTGCACTCACCGTTTCCTGTCGCAAAAAAAAGTGCGTCTGCGTCTAGACAATTGGAGAGGAGTCTTGATCACTTGTGCTGGCGAGTTTTCAGAAATTCGTTCTTTATGTGTTCCTGTACTTTGGTCCAAAGCATGTATTCCCCTTATCCCCTACTACTCTAGCTGTGCAGGTCACCCCTTTATTCTGATTGGTAAAAGCAGCTATCATCTATTCTAACAAAATATTGCAATGTAATGTGCTAGAGCAAAGCTAAACATTTGGCTGTTTCCTTGTGGGGGGGTCCCGCACCTGAAATGTGAATCAACCGACACACTCACACCAAATGCCTATCTTCGATCCAAGATATTAATTGAACATTTCTTTAGTCGCCAACTGCTTGCATACTGATATGATTAGGACCTAATCTAATCTGACACCAATATTTTGTGTGACAAGGGGTGTGCGATAAGGTTAACGAGCAGCATGGGAGGCACCTGCCAATGATGAATGGAATCAAGGAGGATATAAAAACACTGCTGACGTTGGAATTAGGGAGCCCCCTATTCCATGAAGTGGTGGTCAACCTGTCGGTTCGCCTCAAAGCATTGCAGGTACAATCCCTGTTGTATCCAATAACTGCACTGGTTGTTCTTTATCTACCAACTTGTGCATTGCTTGTGAAACCTTTCTACTTCAGAATATACACTAGTATTAGGGTTTTTGGTGGTAGAAGCTTGTATTTGCTTGAAAGAATAGGCAAAGCACCATCTTAGGTGTCCTCAGAAGTGAGCCATATGGAAACCTTCGACTGCTTAGAAGGTTTTGCAAACTACACCTTTTGTAACTTTCAAGGCTTCTATAGTACCTTCAGGCAAAAGCGATAATTTGTTGGTGTGGATGTTACCCTGTCTTAATCCCTTTAGCAAAACCTACCATGAGATATTCTCTTGGAAAGGAGTAACCGAAAGTTATATGGAACAGAGAATGATGAGGGGGACCATTCACCATGTTACCAAAGGATAAAATTGATTCCTTTCGTCCTCAAGTGGACAAGTTTGTTATATTGCAATATTTATACTTGCACTTTTCATTGAATTGGATTGGAAGATCATCTAGGTCCTGGATAAGGACCATTAACTATCTATTGTCTCTAAAACTCGCATGGCCTGTCAAATTGGATCTGGATTCACCACATAATGCTATCTTCACAGTTCTACTGCATTGCTATTGTGCATACTGGGTAAAGTAGCAAAGGAAAAAGTAAAGTAGGCGGCATTCTGTGTCATTCTCAGCCTGTTTGATCTGTAACACTGACATTGTTTCAGCAAAAGATAGCACAGGAAATTTAAAGTTTTGAGATTAATAGGAATCCACCCCCATGGCGGTGGCATACAGCTCTCCTTTTCATTGGGAACTTGGATGGTGTGTTATTGTATGAAAGTTGAGGGAAGAAAGTAGGGTGCAGCCTGGCCCAAGCAATTAAGAAATGATTGCTTTGCATGACAATAAAGGTTTCAACATTTTATGCTCATTACAGCTGGCCCTATTCCACATGTTCCTACCAAGCTTTTGGAAAGATTTTGACATAGGTCTGGAGGCCATTTGGCAATGGTGCAATCATCATGGGCACTCCCATTCCATGGATGCTTCATCTCTGTGGATACCACGCAATCCTTGTTGCAAACTGGAAATTTGGTGAATGCATTCAGTCTGTGGCTTATTTTGCTTTGAGCTGGTTACTGATAGCATGGGTTGAACCAGCTAAGAAACTTTAGGCTCTTAGCAGCCTTTGAAGTTTGTTTAAATATTTTTTTCTTAATATAATATTGTGGACTGATGCATATACTTGCATGGATAACGAGAAACTTGTCTATTTAGAAACGATCTCATTGCAGTATGGTTAGCTACAGTCTGACTTTTATAAATCACAATTTGATTATGGATTTATGGTACTTGGCTCATTACCAAAAGTCTGCTGATAATACCAAACACTCCATGTCTGGACTCATCCTATAATAAACTCAATGAACCATTAGAACTCCTAGGCAGTGAGCTTGTAAATTCTTATCTCTATCTCTTGGTGTATTTCTTATTTCTGATATCTATCAAACATTGGCAGGATCACACCAAAGAGCACTTCAAGGAAGAAGAGAGTGACCTTCTCCCACGGCTAGAACAAGTACGACGGATGCAGCGGGAGGAGGGGAAGGTGTCTGACAAGTCTAGTTCAGCGTGGGCTTCTGAGGCAGTAGCTACAATGGAGATGACACACTCGAAGCTCTTTCCCTTCTTCATGACTGGTCTCCTTCCTCAGGAGGCAATGCAATACTTAGACCTAGTGTGCCGATGCACTAAGAACACACGCCATCTGGTCACTATGCTCAGATCTCTTGCAGAGCGTCTGGAAGACGCGAACCCGTCAATTATACACAACAACCCTACCAAACTCTATGAACACCTACTTGTAAAGTCCCCATAAGCCTCAAGCCCCACTGTTCAGCGATGCGGCATGTGTTAAAATTGTGAATGCTAACCTTTTCTTGTCTTGTCTGTAGTGCAGCTAATGTATTTCGGGTTATTTGAACGGTTGTGAAAGCGTGGTGTGTATAGCTTATTGTGTTATCCCAGCGTGTGTAACTACACGGAAGAAAATGGAAGTGATTGAAATGGGCATGATTGTTTCTGACCTACTTTAGTGATTATTTCCGGCTGTTCACTGTTGATTGAAAATCTGATTCACAATGAAGCATGTTGCCTGGTTCACTTTGTGATGTATGTATCCTTTGGATCTGTTTGTGGCTTCACGTGCCCAGATGTGATTTGGTTTGCCATTATATATCTTGCCATTATATATCTTGTAGATCTGTAGAGACTCTTCATTATGTTCTGGCTTCGGAGGGCACCCAGATCGTAATCAGGGTAAGCACTGCAGCCCCTCTGCAGTACTCTGCAGAGAATACTCATCCGTAACAGGGACCCATCGTGATACTTCTGTCTTTATCGTGACTATCTCATTGTCACATGCGACATTATATGTTACGTATATAATAACGAGTAGTGATTCAAAACTGCTGAATCAACGAAACTACGAAAAACAATGCCCAGTCTGACGAACATTGGCAAACGCTACCGATAGGAGTGAGTGAGATATTAACTAATTCAGATAGCAGGCTAATCATTTGGCCGACCAATAACTCAGCGCAGCATCATGGCCACCAAGCCAGCGGCGGACAAGAAGGCGGCGTTCCACGCGGAAGATACGGCCGGCGCGGCGCCGCTGCTATGCGCTATCTCGGGAACGACCAACGGGCCAGTCGACGACGCCGTGCTAGGCGGGGTGGCGACGGACGACGGCGTCACGGCGGGAACGAAGCTTCATCGCGAGGCGATGACTATGCCGACGTGGCCGGCTCTTCCGACGGGACCCGACCCGGGGATCGAGCCGAAGAGACAGGGGCATGCGCGGCGTGCGCCCTGGGCCGTGGCACGGGCGGCGGCGTGGCGGACGAAGGCGGCGTTCCCGCGGGCGCCGGTGCCGCAGACAAGGTGGTGGCGCCTGGTGCCAGTCCACGTCGCGTCGGCCATCGACGCTGTAAGCTCCGCAAGGACGGCACCCACGAGAGCCATGAGAAATCATAGCCTTCGTCCTCGCGAAACCATGGAAGCACGTGCTACCCTGCACGGCGATCGCCTAAGAAATCGAAGCGTGATGCTATGAAATCGGTCAGGAGAGATTGTTTTTTTTATGTTCGAGATACTGACGTTTTTTATCATAGGGACATGGGGCATATATAGAGGCGTTCAACCTACCTTTTGCATGTAATGCAAAGATTCACGCAGTTTGAATTGGCGAGGCGAGGGATTTCGGAGCCTGCTGGGCATGGCCAAAAAGATATCACTGGTTCAGGCGTACGAAGGTTCTTATTGCCCTCCACAGATGATTTTGTGCACCGTTTGTTATGTATGGAAATCGATGTGGTATTGCATCATTTCCTTCCATATATGATTACGCAGACATTCATGTTTCGTTACCTTAAATTTCGAGACAAGCTTTATGCTGGGATTCGCTATGTGGACAAATGCAAATGTGCAATGTTCAAAACAAACTAGATGGCAGAAATGAAACCTCAGTTACAGTATGTAACTATGTAAATGTGGCATTTGTTTCAGACACAATGGAAACGGGCTCCTAGTGCAATGTTTTTTTTCTCGAAAACGCAAAATATTTGCGCTTCATTATATTTAAGAGAGAAAATGCAAGAGTATAGTGGCGGATTACAAGGGTGGGGGTGTAAGATAACAGTGAAGCATGACCCCCGATCCCTCTTAGCGTTAAGACGATTACTCGCGTATTAAACAACTAAGTTTCCGTGCTCCGGCCTCGATCCAATCGTCGGCCGTACGCTTGATCGTGTGGAGCAGCGGCTGCACCGGGGTGGCCACGTCCCTGAAGCATCTAGCGTTTCTTTCCTTCCAGATCTACCAGGCGGCGATAGCGAAGAGGGAGTCGGCGCCCTTCCGTTTGTCCCCGTGCCAGCGCCTACGCCAATGGTCCCACCATTCCAGCATGGACCCTCCCCCGATTTGCGATGCGTCTGCTCCGAGCACGGCTGCGATGTTCCACCAAATTTGTCTTGAATAGGAGCAGGAGGTGATGATGTGGTCAATGGTCTCCGGTTCTTGATCGCACAGGTAGCAGTTTTCTTCCGCCTCCATGCCGTGGCGACGTCTCCTATCCACGGTCCAGTGGCGTCTCCTGATCGCTAACCAGAGGAAGATCTTGACTCTGAGGGGTGCCCAAGTCTTCCAGATTCTGGAGCAGCCGGGGATGGTTTGTGAAGTCATGTGCAGAGCTCGGTAGGCGGATTTGGAGGAGTACATTCCGTCCGCTGACCATCTCCATATTAGTCGATCTTCCTCGGCACTGAGCTGCACCTGGGATACCAAGTCCCAGACGGACAGGTATTCTCGCATGGCGGTCACTGAGAGGCCGCCAGAAATCTGGTGAACCCAGGCTCTATCCGTCAGTCCGTCGGCTACTGTCGTGTTTTCGATGTTCCTTCGGCTAACGAACGCGACCAGGGAGGGTGCGATGTCCCTGATCGTCCGGCCATCCAACCATCGCCCTGTCCAGAACGCGGTAGTTCTCCCGTTCCCGATGATTGTGAACGTGGACATGTCAAAGAATTTCTGCACTTCATGGGAGGTGGATAGGGGCAGCTCGGACCATGCGCGTGTTCCGTCCGTGTGCCGGAGCCATAGCCTCCAGGAGTCCAGGCACCGTGTAACTATGTATGTGACCACGGGCTCCTCGAACATGGAGACGAGCGCGGGCCGTCGTCAGCTGGGGAGCCTCGATGGCCTCTGCGCACGAGATCTCGTTGCCTCTGCGCACGAGCAATCCACATGAATTCATCGAGTGAGCAACAGGCCATGTAACGCGTGGGCTGTTGGTGGCGTGATCTCTTAGCGATCACTCAGGTCTAGCCAAGATTTATTTATGATTAGATGTGTTATTATTTCCTTCCAACGAAGCAGCCTAGCACAATTATTGCCAAATGAACAGCAAACCAACTACAAAAAGGCACCAGGTTTAGCTGCAAAATTCCATAGAGGATAGCAAGTGGAAAAATAATCAGTTTTAGCAGAAATCGAGTCAGAGAGAAGTTTCTAAAGCCTGAGCCCAAATGTGCAATGTCCGGAGACCGAGCACCTTTCTCGTCAAATCTAAAAATAGAAGCAGTTTAGAGGAACCACATTGTAAGAATAAAATGTAATGCAGTTTAGATGCGTCTCTATACAACGGGGTGAAGCACCTCCCCGCGTACTTTGTGACTTAAAGCTTTCTATAAGACTTAATGTTACCCCCAAAAAAAGTCACAGCAATGCAATCCTCATTGTTGTTGCAAACTCTACGATGAAACATAGCAGGGGATTCACATAATCAAAGTGAGATTACACATTAAATTAAAACATAGAAAATCAACACCTTAAAAATACATGAGTTTAAACATATTCACACTTGAGATTACACACTAAATTAAAAAAGCAACGCATTAACAACTGAGTGACCACAGAGAAAAGTAGCACACATCACCACCGGATCCATGAAAAACATATTTTGAGATTATTACACCAAACTAAAACATAGAAGCAGAAGTCACATCTGACAGAAAAAAATAGGAACTCATTATCTCATGATTTTAGCATTTCATAGCCAATATGCCACTGGATCCTTACGGATGGTACCAATTCTTGCTTCATGAGGCAGGCTGCAGCGACAAATCTTGCAGTGTTCAAGTTTCAGGTCTCCTTTCATGTTACTGAGGGTGAAGGTCATCAAACGATACATGCAGCGACCGGCTTGGGGCCCGCCTCCCATAAAATCCGCTTGATCAGCCCCCAGCGGCACCCTGAACTCCTCCTGATCAGTACTTCCGTTATCATCGATGGAGACACACTCCACAAGGCAGAATTTGCCTGGGCGCATGTGCACAAGGGTGGCACTTACATGCTGCCCCTCAGCTGGGTTCTCGTTGTACACCGTACCCTTGGTGCACATCAAATCAGGAGAAGTAGGGTGCAGTGCTTTGCCAGTGTAGCCAACCACGGTGCTGGCCATGGTGCAGCAATAGAGGTATCCAAGGGTCTTCGGATCTTTGGAGAGGCCAACAAAGCCCTTGAGGGAGGGGTCATAGTGTCCACGGCCGGTGAAGGGGAACACCCAATGACCATATAGTTTCCACACATACTGCTTGGAGTCGAAGATGAAGGTGACACCTTTCTTGGTACTGACAAGGATGTATCCATCGGGTAGCACGCCATAGGAGTATACATCCCTAATGTGGAACGGAGGATAAGTGAGCCTTTCCCACACCCACGGTTGTCTACGTTCCGGCTGCCACAACCACGGTTGTCCACAACGTTCTAGTTCCGGCTTCCGGAGGACTTCAAAGGTGCTAATATCCAGAGCGAATAGCCTATCATCACTGACGGGGATGTAGATTGGATCAGCCACGATGTTTGGCGGAACATCATAGGTGCAGGTTCGATCCTGGACGTCGATAGTTGCGATGCCCGTGAGGATATCATCAACACGTGTGCGTTGATGATGCATCGCCAGGATCTTGGTGCCAAAGGCCGACGCGAAGTACTCGGGAAACCCACGTTTAGCTGGGACGCGCATGAAAACTGGCAAGGGCTTAGCGTCTTTGCCTAGGCCGGACGATGATAAGGCGGGCTGCTCAGAGTCTTCTTCTCCTGAAGAATCGGACGATAATAAGGCGGGCCGCTTGCCTGAGCGCCGCGACAAGCTCACCTTGCGGATGGAGTATCCAGAGTCCCAGTCATCAAACACAAGGTATAGGTGCAGCTTTCGATCCTTAGACGCACTCTGCTCCGTCATCCTCGGATTCGTAGATCTGGCTGGTTCCTGCGGTTCGAATTTCAAGAAAGAATCAATCGATATGATTGTCGAATGGACATCAATAAGGCCCAATCGTCCTACTGCAACTCAACCGAAATAAATTAAAACCGAAAACGAACTGACTGCCAAATAAAAATCAATCAGCGAATGGCAGGAACGCACCTATATATACAAGTCGAAGATGGTGCGGCTGTTGACGAAGAAAAAGTAGGGTATGGCGAAACTGATGAAGAGTTTCAGACTTGGGGCTTACTGTGTCGTCTATACCGAACTGTTTGTGCGGCCAACTACCTCGGTTCGCAAGCAGATTGATAAATCAGCAGCAGAAAGCTGCAGCCTGCAGGAGCGGGGAACAGACGCGAGGCCGCTAGGGGGCAGGCCGCTGGTGCTAGCAGTTCGGCTGATTGGCTGATCCGCTGATCGCCGCCGCCTGCTCCACGTCGGCGAATTTACGATAGGAAGGAAAACATGGAGCGTCGAGGAAAGGTACCACGCATCTATATATGGCACAGGCCGCAGGCACAAGGCAATCATATGGCCATGTAAGGTGCCAGCCCAAACTCACAGCCCAAGGCCAAAGCCCAAAAGTAACGTTTCGACACAGTTAATCTTCTTCCTCCGTCTGCGCCGCGTTCATCTTCAGGCGAATCGCAATCTTGCGTCCATGGCTGCCAAGGGGCGACAAAGCTATATTACTATACAAAGATTTTGTGTTTTTTTCCAAGTTATAAGATTCCCTCCATTTCAAATTTTAGAAAAGTCAAAATGTTTTGTAATTTGAAACGGAGGAGAAGGAAGTACGTATCTTTTTTGTTATACACTTGAATATACACTATATTTCGAATCCATATATCTAAAATTCCAAAAATCAATATATAGTATGTTGAATTATGTTCTTAATTTTACAATTATTTACTGAATTGGCCACTGATTTTTACCAAATTCTATATACAATTTTTTTTGAGCGGCAGTTAATAGATCCGCTACCGCGGCTCCAAAGAAGCCTAGGGCTAGGTACAACCATATAATAAGGGGCTTTTTTAATGGCCATATATATACTATGTCCATATAACCCAAACTATAGCGGCAAGAAGGGAAAGGAGAGGGAGGAGTTGTATTCTTGAACTATAACCCAAACTTTGTATAGTGATATAGCTTTGTTGGACATGAAAATGGAATGATTTTTTTCATCATTGGAATATGTAACTATATATACAGAATAATGCTCTATAACTTAGCTGCCTGTGCACTGTATGAAATTACTACAAGATCTTGTTGGCATTTGAAATAACTTAGTCGGACATGGCATTTTAGCATGTAATACTCTGGAAAATATTTAGTGCTGTTGCTAGTTCAAGACTACAAGTCTCTGGCCTGTGCATCATTATCAGTTAACCCTGCAGATAATAGTATTGCGAGACATTGACTAATTTCCCCCTTGATGTTCCTGAGCTGCTTCTTAATTTTCCCCTTGATGTTCCTGAGCTACTTCTTCCCTATCCCTCAGGCAACAGAATGCATTCTGCGAATCGGTGAGAACTCTAACGCACTTGTGTGATATACTTGTCCACCGATGCTGCTGAGAGTGAAATCAATTTGCTGCAATCCTTGGTCATATTCAATGACAGGCAAGTCCCATGAATTGGCCAGAGGATGCCCTGCTCTATAGAAACCACATGGGCGGAGATAATCGGGTATTACCCATGAATCTCGATACCTTTTTTTCTTATGAACCCAATTTTGAGTCTGACAGACTTACTGAACAACAATCTACCTTTGCAATGCTTGTTCAGGTCGATGCCATGCTTGACAAGACAATCTGCGCGCTGTCGAACGTGATAATCAGGCTCTACCTTCACGGAGGATATCCTCCGGCTGCGAACCGGCTGGGGTTCAGCGTCCCACTGCGATGAGTGTACCTCTGCCAGGGTGAGCTGCCCAGCTACATAGCAGAGCAAGACAGAGAAAGCAACATCCTAAGAGGAAAGATCGGTAGTTGTATTTTCCCCCGTCATGTTGTTAAGTTCTTTAAATTGGGGCCGTGTACATCTAGTGTGATTCCTGGATAGAGTAGCCTCTGATTCGGGAGACGTCCATTGATTTGTTTCGGTGTTATATACGTAGTTCTTACACGGTTAGGTAATTACTACAAAAGGGCTTTGAGAGATTTTGTTGTTTCTGTGCAGTATTTAGGGGGTGTTTGGATGGGCAGGGCAAAACTTTTGCCCTGTCCCATCGAATTTAGTTACACATATATGGAGTATTAAATGTAGTCGAAAAAAATAACTAATTACACAGATTGTGATAACTTTGCGAGACGAATCTTTTAAGCCTAATTAATCCATGATTTGACAATGTGCTGCTACAGTAAACATTTGCTAATGACGGATTAATTATACTTAAAAAATTTGTCTCATGATTTCCTGATGAGTTCTGTAATTTGTTTTTTTATTAGTATTCAAAATCCCCTTCCGACATCCCTCCGACATTTCGATGTGACACAGGCAGAACTTTTTCCACACCATCCAAACACCCCCTTAACCATTGAGATGACGCTGGTGCAGCGCTCTGGATTTGCAATTTTGTTTTATCGGCAACTCATAATATCATTATTGTCTTTAAGCATATATGTCATCAAACTCGTGTGAAAATTGTACTGTTACAACTATATAGCAAATGTACAAGAGAAGATTTCGTTGCCTCTGCGCACGAGCAATAATCCACATGAGTTCATCGAGTGAGCAACAGAGTATTCAGCACCAATTATTCAGATCAATACGTATGCGGCATAGAGCGACCCGTGAAAGGCGACACCGCCGCCCGCGGCGACTACTGGCGCCGCCTCTCTCCTCCTCCCGGCCGCCGCCGCTGCCCTCCGGCGTGCGGCGGTGGCGGCCCACGGCAGCCCGTCGCAGTCCCCCTCCCCTCCTCCTCCTCTTCCTCCTCCTCTTCCTCCACCAACCTTCCTCCATTTCCATGGCGTTTTCCGGCGAACCAGCTGGCCGGCGGCCGGATCCGGGTGCCCCGGGGCCGGATCTGCACTTCCCCATGCTGGATCTACGGTGTGGGCATTCGGCTTGGCTGCCTCGGCGGTTACGTGGCGGGTCCGCTCCTGCTTGCCTTGTTGCGGGCAGCTAGCGTGCCATTTCCGTGACATGGCGGCGGAGGCCCCTTCCCGGCTGCCGGGCGGGGCTCTTCACCTATCTTTGGTGCGCCGAGGTGCCAGGCGCCCCAGCGGCTTGAGCGGACGGGCCGACGGTGGCTGGCCAGAAGCCGCTTGCCCAGCCGGCCAGATGGCTGGCGGCCGGGTCGGCTCCGGGCTGGCTGCCAGGGCCGCGTCGGCGGCTGCGCTGCGCCATGGGGCGGCGCCACAGCTCGTGCCGGCCTTCCCTCATGGCGGCCAGTCTGGTGGTTGTCCCAGCCAGCTGTGGCTGGCTACTCGGGTCGGCTAGTCCGACGAACAGTCTTCTTGAGTGAAAACTCTGCACGGCAGCTTGCTTCGGGCCGACGGCGGTGGCACTGTCGGTGTCATTTACCTTCTTGAGGGCGTCGTTGAAGTTGCTGTTCGTCGCGCGGGTCGTTGATGATAGTACTGGACGAAAGTCCTCTGGTGCTCTTAGTTCAACGTTGTTGGCGTCTATGGATGTCATTCCCTTCTTGGAGGCTTCGTTGGAGCATTTCTGTCGTCATCCCGCCTCGTCGGAATCGCTGTGCCTGCATATGCCTCAACTTCCTTTTCGTTTTGGTTTGTTCAGCTCGGATGTTTGGTGTTGCCATAGTCGTCTGGTTCTTCGCAGCGGATACTTGGCCGCTTGCGCTCTTCTCGACGGATGCTTACTTGGCCGCTTGCGCTCTTCTCGACGGATGCTTTACCGTCGTTGCTACCTGGGTGGATACTTTGCCACCAAAGTCGCTCTCTCGGTGGACGCTTTACCGTCATTGCTACCTGGGTGGATACTTTGCCACTAAAGTCGCTTTCTCAGGGTGGATACTTTGCCACTAAAGTCGCTTTCTCTAGCGGATACTTTGCCGCGTGGTCTCGGGCGGATACTTTGCCGCCGTAGTCGTCTCTTTTGGTGGATACTTTGCCACCGCGGCTTCACCTCCCTTGTTGGCAGCCTTAGCGTTGTAGACTTTTTTCTTTGCAGGTCCTGATGGTTGGTTGTGGTGGAGGGTCTTCTCCCCACCGTGTTTCTTTCTTTCTCTTATGTTTTTTGTTCTTGACCACCCTCTCTATGGTTTTATTTATTGTGCTTTGGGTTATGTAATGCCGTTCTTTCGGCACTCTCTTCTTCTTAATGAAATACGCGTGAAGTCGTGTTCTAGAAAAAAAAAGTGAGCAACAGAGTAAGGCCCTGTAACGCGTGGGTTGTTTGGTGGCGTGATCTCTTAGCGATCACACGGTCTAGGCAAGATTTATTTATGATTAGATGTGTTATTATTTCCTTCCAACGAAGCAGCCTAGCACAATTGCCAAATGAACAACAAACCAACTATAAAAGGCATCAGGTGTAGCTGCAAAATTCAGACAGGATAGCACCCCCCCCCACCCCCCCCCCCCCCAAAAAAAAGTCACAACCGATGCATGCAATCCTCATTGTTGTTGCAAACTCTATAGTGAAAACATAGCAAGGGATTCACAGAATCACAGTTGAGATTACACATTGGATTAAAACATAGAAAAGCACCACACATCAGCACCGGACCCACGAAAAACACAGTTTGAGATTACACCAAACATAGAAGAAGTCACACCTGAACGAAAACATAGGAACTCATTATCTCATGATTTTAGCAATTCACAGCCAAAATGCCACTGGATCCTGACGGACGGTACCAATTCTTGCTTCATGAGGTAGGCTGTAGCAATAAACCTTGCAGTGTTTAAGCTTCAGGTCGCCGTTCATGTTACTGATGAGGGAGAAGGTCTTCAAACGATACATACAACGACCGGCTTGGGGCCCGCCTCCCATAGTATATTCTTGATCAATCCATGGCAGCACCCTGAACTCCTGACCATCCCTGAGATCAATACTTCTGTTATCACCAATGGAGACATATGTTGGGTCAATGCATGGCGGCACCCTGAACTCCTGAGCATCCATCTCCTGATCAGTACTTCTGTTATCACCAATGGAGACACACTCCACAAGGCAGAATTTGCCCGGGCGCATGTGCACAAGGGTGGCACTTACATGCTGCCCCTCATCTGGGTTCTTGTTGTACACCGTATCCTTGGTGCACTTCAATTCAAGGGAAGTATTGCCGGTGTCGCCAGTCACGGTACAGCAGTAGAGGTACCCAAGGGTCTCCGGGTCTTTAGAGAGACCGACAAAGCCCTTGAGGGAGGGGTCATAGTGTCCACGGCCGGTGAAGGGGAACATCCAATGACCGTATAGTTTCCACACATACTCCTTGGTGTCGAAGATGAAGGTGACGCCAGTCTTGGTACTGGCGAGGATGCATCCATGGGGTTGCACGCCATAGGAGGAGACTTCCCAAATATCGAAAGGACAAGTGAATTTTTGCCACACCCACGGTTGTCCAGTCTGTCCCCGCTTATGAAGGACTTCCAAGGAGCCAATATCCAGAGTGAATAGCCTATCATCTCTGACGGGGATGTAGATTGGAGCAGCCGCAATGTTTGGCTGAATTTCATAGGTGCATGTCAGATCGAGGACGTCGATAGTTGGGACGCCCGTGAAGTTATCAACATCACATGAGCGTGGATGCATGGCCATGATCTTGGTGCCAAAGGCTGAGGTGAAGTACTCGGGAAACCCACGCCGAGCTGGGACGCGCATGAAAACTGGCAAGGGCTTGGCGCCTTTGCCTGGGACGACGACGGACGATAAGGCGGGCTGCTCAGAGTCTTCTTCTCCTGAAGAATCGGACGACGACAAGGCGGGCCGCTTGCCTGAGCGGCGCGACAGGCTCACCTTGCGGATACTCCATCCATATCCAGAGACCCAGTCATCAAAAGCAAGGTAAAGGTGCAGCTTTCGATCCTTGGACGCACGCCGCTCCGTCATCGATCCTTGGACTCGTAGATCTTGCTGGTTGCTGCGATTCGAATTCGAACAAGAATCAATCGATATGATTATTGTCAAATAGAAATCAACAAATCAGGCCCAATCGTCCTACTGCAACTCAACCAACCCAAATAAAAACGAAAACGAATCGATTGCCAAATAAAAACCAACCAGGGAATCGCAGGAACGCACCTGTTACAGTGCGCCTTTTTGAGATCGAGGCTGAGAGGCGGAGGGATGGTATAAAAGGGAGCAAGGGAAACCTAGGTTCCGCTTCCGCCAGTCAGCCGTTTGAGGCAGAAGAGGGGGTGCGCGAGATCGTGGAGCCGCAGTTGCGCGGGAAGTCGCCGCTGGACGACGACGAGGATGATGAGGACGACGACCTAGACTGGCCATATATATCGATGTGCATTGAGGTGGTTTAGGGGCGGGGCGGGGCGGGCTCTACAAAAGCCTCACGCACGCTCGCCCCGCAAAATTTCCCTTGGCGGCTACTTTGAGCTGACTCGGCTGCAATATTTAGCTGTTTGTGGCCCAACATTAATTCTGTAACCCACGAAGCCCGTTGGGCATCTGCTAAAAAAAAAACGAATTTCAAAAAAAAAAAAAAAAAACGAAGCCCATTGGGCAAGAGATCGAGACATGTCGCAGAACCCGCAGCCTACTGCTATCGGCATATATATCGCCGTCACGTACACGCCGGCGTGGGGGAAGAACGTTCCCGACGGGCCGGGTCGCAGCTTCGCGCTGCGTACGGTGGGCGCGGGCGCATCAATCGAGAGCCTGCTGTCCCGGTACAAGGGCATTGCATCTTCGTGCACTGGGACATCCGGACATGCATCAGCAACGAGATGCTGCACTTCGACTTCTATGAGAACCGCCGGCTGGGTGGCAACTTAACGCCATGGCCGACTTCTTCAACACGGCCAGTGCGCCGACCCACTGGCCACGCTCAACTTCAACGTGTTGGAGGCGTACGATGACCTCAGCTCTAGCGCCGACTCATACGTCTCCGGGCTCCGGTCGGCCTTGTTGGCAGAACAAAGGAGGTGCTGGGCGCCACCAACGACCGCGGGAGACGTTGTATAGTGTGCAGGGTCTTGCGGGTTTTGCAGCCAAATCTCTTGTGTCCGCGGAAAACTGTTTGTTATATGGCGATTGATATCGTGTTGTATCATTTCCTTCCATCATATGATTAGATAAGCAGATATGTTTCTTTACCTTAAACTTCGATAAAAACTTTATGCTGGGATTCGCTATGTGGACACCGATTTCACATAACACAATGAGCCACCGTAACAAATCAAATCCCCACTGACAGCACTAGTTGCAAATCTGCAATGTTCAAACTTCAAAACAAAACCAGATGGCAGAAACGAAACCTCAGTTACATACAGTTTATATGTGGCATTTGTTTCAGAGACAATGGATTCTTATGTAAGACTCGGCGACAGGAGCATAAGCTCACACCGAACATTTTCATTGCGTCGAGAATTGAAAGAATAAAAGGCTAACACAAGGCATAAGTGATGCCTGTTCACCTTGTTTTTCACTGTACTTCCATTACAATTTACAAACCTGCACCAGAAAAGAATGAAATGGAGCACTCTCAAATGCCCCAAAAGTGGAGCAGTCTTCAAAATTTTCTCACCGAAATGCCCCATCACCTTGTCAAACCTGCTTCCCAGAAATGCGTCCAGCTTGCCGTCCTTGATCGGTCGAACAGTGGACTTCAAAATTTTCTTCCGCCGCCACCACGCCGCATGGTGGAGCGCGCCGGCCGTCGTCAGCTGGGGAAACACATGAGGAAGTCGCCGATGTCGGTGAGGTGTTTCTTGTTGTTCTTGGCGCTTGTCAAAGATCTCGCCCGTGGACCTGCGACATTTCCTAGAAAAATTCCACTCCCCCATCACATCAATCTCTAATTGTTTATATGGACCATTAAATATTAGTAAAAAAAATAACTAATTACACAGTTTAGTTGTAAATCACGAGAGGGGAAGGGTACATGCACTCCCAGTCCAGCTTGCCGTCCTTGATCGAGTCGAACACGCCGATGGACGGGCCAATGCCGTTTCTATTCATATATATGGACGGTGGCGCAGCAGACGCAGTCCTTGTGTTCCACGCCAATTGCCCCTTTTTTTGAACTTTGTGTTTTTACCCTGCGAACTGTCCGGCCCCTGCTTTGGATGTCCGTCAAATAGAAAGAAAATAGATGAATTAAAAAAATTCGGCGAAAACAAAAGGCGAAACGACCACACTGCCCCTTATCCAGAACAGACCGCATCGGAGAGGGCGGCATGGAGAGGGAGCATATCCAGGGGGCTCCGTCAGCAGCGGCGCATCACGGCTGTTCCGGGCGAGGGGCGCGCGCGGAGAGCGGCCGTCAGGCCGTGCGCGGGGCGACGACAAATCCGGGGCGCAGGGGCGGCCGGGCTCTGTTCGTTCGCGCGGCGGGCGACGGTGGCCCGGGTCTCCTGCAGCGCATGAGGAAGTTGACCACGGCGAACCTCGCCTCGCTCCTGATGATTCGGATGGTCGACGGGCCTGCGGGCAGGGTTCCCCAGATGACGCGATTGGGTGTTCTTGGCCGACGACCTGCACTTCAGCAGAGGCGAGGCCGTGGCGGCGTGGGCAGCCACCTGTGGAATGGTTCGAGTTGAGATCGCTAACTACTGGCCGCAGGCGTGCTGGCGGAAGCGGAGGCACTCCCTCTCATCTACACTGTACGCGAGCAACGAGATTAGCTATGCTTATAATGAAAACCATAGTACCATACGTGTACTGTGTACAGGTAACTACTGTATGCCAGGTTTCACTCCCATTTGATTGCAGCCCTTAATGCCATGTTTGCCGTGTGAAATAATTTCAAGTTGTGCCAAATATATTTGACCAAATTTAATTATTTCTGTCAACATAATATAAATATCTAATTCCAAATCAGGGACAAAATCACAAATAAGATAACAAACAAGGGCAAAAATCACATGGGCATTTTGGTCTTTTTTATAAAATTTAACAAGGGAAGCCTGATGCTTCGAAATCATAAGGGTAAATTCAAAAGTTAAAAAAACAAGGGTGGGGTAGAAATGCAAAAGCCCCATTTTTCTAACCCCCAACCGACGGTGGTACTAGTAGTTACTCTAGCATTGCAACATTAAATGCGCATAGTATCGGAGACCCGTGCTCACCAACGTTGCGATCGTCCAAGGGCGGCTCAAGAAACTTGCGGCAATTGATAAGCGTCACGACGGAGTATGTCTCCTGCTGGCCGCTCTCCAGCGGCTTCGACTGCCGCGCGGCGAGCATCGTCGCGGCGGCCATGGCGGAGCAAAGCCTCACCCCATTATCCTTGCACGCCTAGACGACAATGAGCTATGAAACGAATCTATTTGTTGCCAATGCAAAATGCTAGCCTCACCCCATCCAGAGTATGGAAGTCTGGAGGAACAGGCCAGGCTTGTTGAACTTACGTCGAGCAGCCTCGTGGTGTCGTCGCGGCCGAGCCCGAGCCGCAGCATCTGCGTGGACCTCTCCGTGCCGGTCTCGACGAACGGCAGCGTGGACGTCCGCAGGCCGTTGATGGAGTAGCCCACCATGTCCAACCCGCGCGCCCAGAACGGCTTCCAGGTGTCCCTCTGCGGGATCCTCTCCTCCAGCCCCGCTTCCGCCGCCGCATCCTCCGGGCCGCGCTCCCCGTCCGCCTCACCGCCGGCCAGCAGCGCGACGAGTTCCGTGGCCAGCGCATTCACGGCCGAACGGTCGCACACGACCGTGTGGATCCGGACGAACAGCGCCGCGCCGCCCGTGGCGGGCGGGAGCTCATAGAGCATCGCGAAGAGGACCGGGGCGTCGTCGGAGGACGCGGGGTCGGCCCACGGGTTGCGGTTGAGCTCGTGCTCGAGGAGGGCGTGGAAGTCGGGCGCGGAGTCCGGCGCCGGGAGCGGCGCCAGCGGGAGCAGCGGGGCCGGAGGCGGTGCCGGGCCGGGGAACGCCAGCGTCGGGCCGGAGGGAGAGGTCCGGAGGCGCGCGCGGCCGTTCCGCAGGGAACGCCGCCTGCGCCGCGGGCCGGCGGGAGAGGCGGAGCGCGAGCGCGCGTGGTGCCGGTGCCGCCCGGCACGGCGCGGAGCCAGCGTTCCGTGCCGCCCGGCGCGCGCGCCACTCGGCCGCGTCGTCCTCGGCGCCCGCGCTGCCGTTCGCGGGATCCATGGTGGAGGGGAGTGAGGTTGCCGACGCTGCTGCTACCGGGCGGAGCAAGTATGCGTGTGAAGTTGGATCGGAGACGGAGCAATGATGTGGTGGACTGGATGGGCGTTTGTGGTCTGAGTTGTGGTGGGTGGAGGTGCCTCTTGTCGTCTTGCTCGTCGGCTCACCAGTCACCAGTCAGCACCTCGTTGCGTGGCCGTCTCTGCTGATGGTGAAGGTGAACGACGAGATGTATAGGGTGTGTTTGGTTGGGTGCCCAACTGCTGGCCAGGCTTCAGCAAGCCAATTTTAGCCTGTTTGGTTGGCTGTGTGGGCTGGTTAGCCAGGCCCGTGGAGGCCACCGACCACCACTTAGCCAGGCTCCAGCGAAACGGAAGGAGTGGGCGTTTCCGCGGAGCCTGGCTTGCGCCAGCGCTTGCCTCACCTCCCGTCGCTCGTCACCTCCTCCACGCTCCCAAGCTGTCGCTCCTCTACCTCCTCCAGTTCCGGTGGCAGGGTGTGGGTTCGACCGGCTCCACTCATAGCTTCACCTGCGCCGGCACCTCCGCAAGCCGCAATAGCGCCCCCTATCGTCACGACAGCAACCAACCTTCCTCGCCGAACTCCGAGCGCCCCCCATCGCCGCGTGCAAGCCTCTGGAGGAGACGAGGCGAGGGAGATGCGCCGAATTGGCCTTCTCCGCCGCCGATTTAGCTTCCTGGTGACGGCCACCACCGCTTCTTGGTGCGTGCTCCCGGTTTGTGTGCCGTGGCGGCGGACCACCCTGGCTCGCGTGCCATGGTGGTGGGCCGGATAGTGTGGCCGGAGTGGAGCAGCGGCGCTAGAGGAGAATGAGGAGGTCCAGCCCATCGCGCGAAGAAGAGCAGCTGCGCCGGTGTCTGCGTCGTCTTCCCTGTGCTGCGCTTGCGTGCCCTGTGCTGTGGAGGACGAGGAGGTCCGTCGAGGTCGTCGTCTCCCATGTGCTTCAGATCTTATCCCTCAGCACGTGAGGCTACAGGGCCGCAAGACTGAAGATAAGGTCGCGTTGGATTTCCACTTGTAGCTTGTCATTCCTCTGAATTTTTTGGCCACGCTAGATTTGTGCCTGCAACTTGCGTTCGTTCATTTCTGCTTGCAGCATGCGTTCGTTCCTTTCTACTTGTAGCTTGCATTCGTTCATCTGAATTTTTGGCCACGCTAGAGCTCACATTGGCCGCACACGTCTTTTGCTGTCTGCGTTGGGCTATAGCACCACTGCGTGCTCATCGTTTGAATCTGCCGGAGCTGTTGAGGGTGACACATCGCAGGTGTTCGATGGAATGTTTCAATGGTGGTAACTTACCACCTCAAAGAGGAGGTGATTCTATTCCAGCAAAACCAGCTAACCAAACAAACCAAGACTTAGCCTGGCTTAAGTAGTCACTCCAACCAAACAAGTATGTATTGGCTTGTGTAAGACTGGCTAAGTCTAGCCTGGCTTAGAAAGCTAGCCAGGCTTGGATATAAACGTGAACCAAACACACCCATAATGTCATGCTCGGCGTTGCCGTTAATGGATTGGAAAATGGCGCGAAATTCGCAGCTCATACCTCCACGTAGCCCGTGCAATGGCGTCCTGTGACGATCACAGCCAAGAGAAAACACGATCAACGCTCTATAGTGTGGCGATAAGTGCGATCACGAGCTGCTTTGTGATTCCAATGGTTCGGCGACGGCGAGGGAAGCCTGGCCCGCGTTAAGTGAAAACCAAATGCAGCAATTTATATTGCGTTTGGCAAGGCTCTAGATTCTTGGAGAACTTAATCGGATTTAGATTCTCTATAGAAACGTTTGAATCGGAATCACTGTAAAATCATTTGACTAGTAGACTATTCTGAATTATAAGATAAGGAAGAAGGCCAAGAAACAGAACTGAATTTCCGTTCAGAAAAAAGAAACGTACCTGAATCTGGCGAAACCAGCCTCTGGCCGATTCATGTTTCCCTGAACAAAACAGGGACACAAGTTTCTAAAAGGTTTAATTTCTACAGAGAAGATATGAGAATAGGCTTGGCAATCTAGTAGCTGTCCTTATTCAGGCTTAGAGTCCCATGATCGATATGAGAATTGGTATTAACTATAGCTCTGCAATTAAATAGTTGAGCCTTCAATTCCAGTGCGCATACATCAGATATTCAGATCACACAAATAGCATGCATGAATAAAATAACACAACAAAAAATCACTAGAGAAGCCCACTACCGAGGCTGTAGATCTATATGCGGTTCTCACCGTACATTAGGTTAGATAAAAGATAGATAACACAATCATCAACATGCAATCATGCATGCAAACTTTGGGATTGAAAAATAATGTTGCAAGGAAAAACAAAAATATTAAGCACTGATCTCTCTCCTTTGTCTAACATCCAATAATCTGCAGAAAGAGAGCACGGAATTGTGAATACTTCTCTCTATTATTAACAGAAGGTGCCCCATATATCCTCAGAAAAGAGAAAAGAAAAGAAAACCACAAAGAATACTTGTTGGGCAACAACATGAGAGAAGAAACATTATCCCACACGTCGTCAAACTCAATATGTCACTAAATGAAGGTTCCAATTGAAAGTACCACTCAATTTTGAACAGCTGATAGAAAGTTAGGCACCATGATCTCGAGTAGTCCTTTGGGATTGTCCACATGAACCCAGTGGCCAGAGTTGGGGACAACGTGAAGCGACACTTTTCCTACATCAGGCTCGGACTCTCTACTTGCTAATGCTTTTAGCTTTTGAACATCATCAGGGACCCACCGATCACTGCGCTCTGCTTGCACTATTGCAATCTCCAAATCCTTAGGTGGGTGTTCCAGCAATGCCCAATAGTCCCTTTCCCTGGAAATTAACAATATTTCAACTCAGCAACATAAATTAACAGCAAAGCATAGGCCTGCCTCATGTTGAGATTAATGTCATCAAGTAATTCTCGATACTCATACATAAATACACAGTTACACGAGAATTTCGCTAAACATTACCTATAAGAACTAAACATGTCTATGGCAGCCTGAAGATCGAAAGCCCAGGTCACATGATCATTGTCCTTCTTCAGGTTACTGCCAATCCATTCTGAAAGAGACTTTGAAAATCCAAGGCTGAGCATGTGGTCGACAACCCACCTGGTGGCATGCAACAACTGAAATCAGCATTAAGGACATGAACACACACATGTAAACCATTTAACAGGTGCAGCTCCAGACACCCTCATGCTAAACAATCAGAAAGGTCCACAATATTTCCTATTCTTGAATATTGATAGTTGCTTGCCAGATTGAATCTATATTGAAAAGAAAATCATTGACCTTCAGGCTTCAGGCATCACAAGAGGATATTACAAATTTTCAAACTCTTCTGGAACTCAGAAGTATTACAGATTTGATGAAGGACCATAGATTCCTAGGATCTAAGTTTCCCTTGGTATACATGATTATCAATCATTAACATTAAGAAACAAATTGTCCAAGACACACATACCTTCTTTCTAAACTTGCTATGCTATTAAAACTGTTTGTTAAAAATGTTCTACCCAAATTTTGCATCCATCCATACCTTCTCTACAAACTGTTTGTTGACAAGAGTATAGGTCTGGAATCACAACCCCACTTTCATAGTCTATTCCTCATTGGTACCATTATTATCACTATATGGGTTCTGTTAGTCTGTTAGCATGTTACTTTGCATACCCATCTAGCCATATATAAATACAAAGTTAGCAAGAATGACTAAATCTCAGCAAGGGAAGGGACGAGATAGTACTTGCGTGATGGAAGTGAAGAAGGAAGACTTGCTAGTGTGTGCAAAACCCGTTCAACTTCACCATCACTGTTATCCGTTTCTACTTGTCCAGGGACTGAATCAAGGACCCAGAGCTGTTCTGCATCGAAGGGGAATATAATGTAGTGATACATATCATGTCCTCTTATCCACTGCATGCACACTGTGTGCATGAACAACAACCACAATCTCACAGATGAAGAATTTATTCAAAGAAATGAACATATAACACCGTGATACTAAAACAAAGGATGAGAAATAGTGAACTACAAGAACATGACAGTTATACATTTGTGGCGGAAGCAGCAAAGAAATTGCTTGAAATCATATTGTAATTTAGACTCAAATTCCAAGTACATAACAAAAATATTTATGCCAAGTTTTAATCTATAGAAGCATGGAATTCCAGTTTTCCACAGAAAATTAGTTATAACATCATTTTGAGTTACATAAAGTAAAACAGCTTTGAATCTTAGAATAAATCTTGCCAAAAACTAATAATGGTTCCTCTCACCTGTTTGGGGAGATCAGCAGAATCTCCATACACACCGCGAGAACAGCTCTCTGCAAAATCTAGTGCGACCTTTCCACCCATGGAGTGACCCACAACAACATCCGGCCATGGCCAATCACGGGCCTTCACCAAATCGGCGAGGTCCTTAGCGGCAGAAGATATGTTGTGGGGTGGACCTAGCCCCTTGATCCCAGCCGACTTGCCATGGTTCCTCAAGTCCACGAGAACCATCCTCCACTCTGCACAGCAGCACACAGACGAAAGTACGAAACCTCAAACAATTCAGCTCTGTAAACAACTTCACAATGGAAAAATGGGGAAATCAGTGTGCTTCATTAACTGAAGGGGATACCGTCTGCAGGAGAGCGGTTATGGAGTTCGGAGACGAGGGCGCGAGAGAAGGAGCGCCAGTTGCGGCCGGAGCCGAGGAGGCCGTGCAGGACGAAGGCGGTGGCGGTAGGCGGCTTCTCGGGCGACAGCTGGATCTCCTCGAAGGCGAGGGTTTCGGTCTGGTGGGACGCGTCCGAGTGGACAGGCGAGGAGAGGAGGAGACGCCACGAAGAACACCCGGAGGAGGGCGAGAGGAGGCGCGAGCGGAGGGAGGACGAGGCCCGCAGAGACGCCGCCATGGCCGATCGCGTCGCGGGAGCCCTGTCCGAGGCCGCGGCGCCGTTGTGAATCAGCAGAGATGGTTACCAAACCACAGGCTTGGCTCGCTTAACCAGTTCGGGCCAAAAGAAATAAAAATGAGGCCTTGTTCAGTTGGAGTGCAAATTGCAAGTTTTTTCACTCTCTCTCCATCACATCAATTTTTACCCGTATGTATGGAACATTAAATATTAATAAAAAAATAACTAATTATACGGTTTAGTTGTAAATCACGTGATGAATCTTTTGAACCTAGTTAGTCCATGATTGAACAATATTTACCAAATACAAACGAAAGTACTACAGAAGTTCCGGTTGAAGAAACTTTCAAACTGAACAAGGCCTCAGAAAAAACTCAATTCGTGCCAAGGAAAAAAAATGGGAACAAAAACTGACAGCTGTAGTTACCGAAAAAGAGTTAAAAACTCAATTGATGCCAATATAAAAGAAAGAAATAAAAGGGATGGAGGAATTTTCAGCATCACTTCAAATAGGCATAACATGTGTGCAATGTAACAAGTGAATCATCTCTCTCCTATTTAAACATCACTTTATCTACATGTTGTGGAGGATTTTAACTATTTCGTACCGAAAGAAATATAAAGGAGAGGAAAACACTCAATCCTTACCAAGAAAGAGAGAAAAAAAAAAACTCATTTCGTACCAAAAAGAAAGGAAAATGATGGAGGAAAAGAAAGAAAGAAGATGGAATAAAAAAAAAGAGGGAAAGGTGAATAAACTCAGTTTGTGCCAAAAAAAAAAGAAAGAAAGAAGTGGAGTAAAAAAAATAAGAAAAAAATGACAAAACTCAATTCTGGCCAAAAAATAAATAAAGAAAAAAGGTTCAAAATAAAAAAGGCAATTGACAGCTGTGGGATTTGAACCCACGCCCTTTCGGACCAGAGCCTAAATCTGGCGCCTTAGACCACTCGGCCAAACTGTCATTTGATGATATTTGGAGGTATTGATTTTATTTATTCCTTAATAAGTACTACTCTGTAATAGTTCTTCAATGGCGAGGATTGTTTGACGAAACGTTAGCCGCCAGGTCTAGCGAACCACACACACCCGGTGAGAGTGAGACGTGAGGCCGAGCCGTTCGCTTCAGCCCCATCAGCTTATCCATTCGTGCCCAGTTGCCCTCACGATTCTCAGTCTCACGAACGAATACACAGCGCTCCCCCGAAGTCCGAAGAGAGTGTATTCGCAGCTGCAGTTGCAGCTTTGCAAGGCGGCAGATGTTGCTGACTCGTCTATCTAGCTCTTCTTGTTCGTCAACAGCGCAGCAGAGGCATGCGTGCGCCGGCGGCAAGTCCCCCCTCCGCGGCGCCGCATGCTGGAGGAAGCGTGAGAAGCTCCCCGGCTTGAGGGCCAGACTGGCGCCGTCAAGCCGCCGCGCGCCGCGCCAGGGAAGGGCGGCATTGTCCCGGCCAGCGACGATGACGATGGGGTCAACCTCGGCACCGTGAAGCTGCCGGGCAACATCGACATCGCTCGCTTCGAGTCCTTGCTCTTCCAGGTTAGCTTGCCTTGTTCGTGTCCTGCTGCCTGGAAGAGTACGAGCTCCCTTTTGCTGTGCTTTCTAGCGTAACTGAGACTGAACCTGTTTGACGCTGGCAGTGGGGGAACAGCCTCTGCCAAGGCGCCAACCTGCCACTTCCGGTGCCTCTCAAGGTAGGAAAAAATAAAATAGGGAGCTACTGATATGGCTTGTTGATCCGGATCTCTTCACTTCACCTGATGGAAAAATTCGTGTGCAACAACCAGGTGGACAAGGTTGAGGGCGGCATCAGGCTAGGGTTCATCGCGATTGAGGACGGCGCGACGCAGACGCTGGTCTACATCGACTGCCTGGTTTCTCTGGCGCCGGACGGCTCCGGGCCGGTATTCCGGGCGGTCAGGAACGGCCCTATGAAGGACAAGGAGCCGCCTGGGGAGCCCAGGATCATGAGAAGCCTCCTTCAGGCTCTCCAAAAGTCTATTCAGATTGCTCAAGTTTGACCGTGTAAATGGCAATACTATTTAAGGGCTGCATCTCTCTGTAACTGCTAAGGGCCCTCTGAATCATGTTATTTAAGTTCTCTCTTAAGCACTTCAGTAAAAAAAATCAGGCTAAGAAAGTTCCAGGGAAATAGCACCATGGTACAGTATTTTTCATTATTGATTATCATTATTACGCGATTTCCATAGTTATGTCAATTGATCTAAGAAAAGAAGACGGTTACAAGCTCAAACAGCAAGAAATGATGTCAACTGAATCTAACAGCTGGAGCATTTCCAAACACCAGTTCAAGTATACAGGAATCAGTGTCAAAACAGGCTGGGAAAAAACAGCCTAAACCTCACCAGCTGCCAACCCCTATCCCAAACATCATGAAGAAACACAAATCACATTTATTATGACGTGGAACAAGCTTCAAGCTTTGGGAGGACGCTGCGCCATGCATCGGCAATATCTTTAGCTAGCTTAGCCTGACCCTTGGCAAATTCATGGAATGCGAGTCCAATATCAGCTGTCTTTTGCTCCTGGAAACGAGCGAGCTCTTCATTCATTAGTCTAACTATGTGTTCAAACTTCTTCGTAGCCTCCTCGCTGTCTGCTTTCAACTGTAAGAACAACAAGACATCAGTGAATGAAAACTTATATAGACCTCATCGACAAGACTACATCAGGAATTCCTCAATGTGAAGATACAACAACTTGCCTCTCTAAACTCAGACTCTGCTTCGGCATACTTCTCAGGGTTCATGAACTTCAATTTTTCACTGCAGTGAGAACAGCATTAGAAAGTTCTTAAGTTGCGTAACAACCACGAGATCAGCAATATACTAATAAATTTGGGAGTCCTATTTGGTTGAAGAACCTGAATTTAGTATTTGCAAACACATATGGATTCTTACTTTCCTGATTATTACTTAACATTAAACTAGACAGGGCAGTAGGCAGCAAAAAGGAAAATGGATTATGCAATACATACAGGTTAAGCTCTTTATACTTCCTCTCCTGATCCAAATCAAAGTGCTGCCTGAAAGCATTGGCTCGATCCAGCATAGTGGCCTGTAACGAACCCCAATTTAGTACAATTTTCTGACATTACAATAAATAATAAATAGGTAGGTAGGTAGGTAGGTAGGTAGGGAGGGAGGGAGGGAGGGAGATGCTCACTTTTATAGATTGTACAGCACGCACATAATCTTTCAAGGGTTCTTCAAAGTTAAAGAGAAGGTTGTCTGCCTACAGTAGAAGCGTGTCAACATCATCAGGTTACAGAAACATTATAAACTGTTCCATAAGATATCTAGTACCAAGCAGTACTATGTAAAAGTATATCATGATTACCTCTCTTTGCAGCTTTATTGACAACATCTCTGACTTAGAACCAACTTCAGAAAACACCTTTTCCATCAAATCTCCTTCACAAGCACCTAAAAGCTTAATCGCCTTTCCGAAGTCCGCCAAAGATTGCCCAAGTTCTATTGAATCAAAATTAGTACTGTAACTCATCTTGCTATCCAGTTAAACAACCAAGAAAAAAAAAATGAGGGTCTTATTGATGGTCTTTGAGTTCGAGTTCCGCATGATGTTTAAGCCAGATTGTTTATTTATTTATTTATTTTTTTTGGAAGTCTAAATTTAGAACAAGCATATTTGTGTGCTGAAATTACATTTTACGGATTGTTCAAAATAGTTTCACAAAGAAAAGAAATTCCAATGTTGCAAGGTACTTTTAAACACGAAGAAACTCAAAGAAATAATGAAGGGCCATTTTTCAAAGGACCAATTGATATACCTCTGTGTCTTTTCACAAGACGGTATGCTTGTTTTTGGGCCTCTGCTAAATGATTTTCTAGCTCAAATATGTAATTTTTAAGCTTCTCATATTCAGGACTAGATTCCTCCACAGGCTTTTCTTTTCCCAGAACAACATCACTGACTTTTGACTGTACATCCTAAAAAAATGATGCCACGATTGTTAATTTGCAAATGTGATATAAAAGTCAGACGGATGGAGGCGTTATACAGCATAATGTTGGTTATAATCATGTAAAAACTAAGAACAGTGTTCAGGAAGTAGCAAGTATGTCTCACTAGACATACGAGAGACAGTACCTTAAACATCTGTAGGAAATCTGCTGGTTTCTTAAAAATACCAGTCTCATAAGATCTTGCCCTATCCATTATCTGCCTCAAAAGCAAAAAAAGAAACATGAGGAGATCAAAACCAACAACGAATTTAGTCAAAAGAATGAGATACACAAGACATGGATTCATGGATATTTATAGTTATAGCCATCAAGACAGCACCAAGCCTGTGAGGTAGAAGGTTGCAAATGACTATTGCAAAGTCAGCAGTTGAATTCATATAACATAACCAAAATATCAAACCTTCACAGCCAATATATCTGACTTGTTATTTATGTTCTGATGGATATTTCAGAATGAAATCTGGTCAAATGATCACTAGACACAAGAGTTATGTGGCTATGGCAGCTATCCTAAGGACATCTATGCATACCATGCCAAAACATTTATAATTCACATTTCTCAAAAATAATCAATACTCAAAATTTCAAAAACCATGAGTTTATGAAAACAAACTTATAAACTAATTAAGTACCGATTTTGTGATGAACTATCCAACGAAGTTTTGAGTCAATAAGAATCCAAATCAACGCACAACAAGAAAAGATGCGGCAGGCTGCTGCTGTGGATTGAAATGTTTTACCTCTTCATCTGCCTGCAAAAATGTTCTCAAGACATCACTTTGCTTGAGTTCAGGGTGTGAAGCTATCCTGTTAACGAATAAATCCAGAGCTTGACGCCGCAATTCAATGAACTCCTTGCTAAACCGGAATTTCTCTGAAGGAAAAGAATAGAAATAGATCAGTAAGCAAAACACATGCATTATTAGTACATCTATTCAGGAATCTCGAGATTTCCTGTCCTCAAGAGATTAAATGAAAAACGTTGATATGAAAAAACATAATTTCGGATCTTACCAACAGCATTCTTCTCCGGAAGGGGAGGTATAAAAACGCCTTTGTACCTCTCAGCAAGCCGATCATGCAACCATTCAAAATCACTATAGCGTCGGATAACAATTTTCTCTGGTCCCTCAAATTCAGGGAGGTTGGTCTGCAGAAACAAATGTTACTAGATTGGCAAATCAACTAGTGTTGAAGGTGAACAAGTCACATATGTCGGTACAAGAAAAGTGCACAGTCACTGGCTATTAAACATAAGATTATCATGCCATTCTCATTGTTAAGTTGCTTAGATAGAAACTTAATCTAATTGATACTGCTTTGTATCTTGCTGTAACTTCAATATACATTTTTCACAAACTCCAACACACAACCACCTGTCAATTCATAACATCACCTTCCTCCATAGCCCTAGCGCCACATAGTCTGTTCTTCATCGCCCCTCGATTTCAATGTTTCAGAAACACAATTTGATTTCCCACTGTTTTCTTTCCCCAGCAAATACTTTGCTGATAGCTCTACTGATTAATGCTCTACTCAAATCTACAACGACATGTGAGCTTTGCAAACAAATGAGCTCCAATTACTACTGGATTGCATCCAATATTAGTTCCAGATCTATATTAGGAGTTCATAATCCAAAATTAGAGTTCCACTGACCCAGCTTTTATACCTCCACACACACTGTGCAAAAACTAAAATTAGGCAAGTCCGCACGGGAACAAGCAAAGCATATGCACGATGAGCACCACGTTACAAAAATTCAATCACTAAACCAGGAGCAACTCACGAGTGGTTTTGGTAGGCGAGACCAAACAAGATTTTTACCCTGGTGATGACGCGGTAGGAGATGTAGGCCTGCACGCCGGTGCCCATCTTGACGGGATCCGTGACGGATATCGACAGGAACGGCGCCCCCGCCGCCGCCGCCGGCGACCGCGGGCTCTGTGACGAGCTCCTCTCCTGCGGGAGCCCCATAGACAGATTCAGCTCCAATTTCCAGCCGACCGAACCAACGGCCGGAAACGCGGCAGAAGAGATGAGGCGGGGGAGCGGGTATAGTGGTTACCGGCGAGATCATGGCGAGCTTCGCGGCGAAGCCTCCTCTCCTCCCAGGTGCGGCACGGCGAAGCGACGGGAAGAAGAGGACTTCAGAAGAAAGGAAAAGGATTTTTTTTTTTTCCGATTGGATTTTCCGTGGGCATTTTTGTTTTTTTGTTTGGATGGGTTGTTAGTTACGGGACTACGGGCTTGAGTCCAGCCTCGGCCCGAGCCCTCGTTCAGGACTGGGCCCAAAGTGGTCGGTCCAGAATCGGGTCCGTCGAAATGGTGCACGAATCTCAAAGCCCTGGCAAGATCTCTTCCGTCGCCTCTCATCTTCTCCAAATGGCCGGCTCCGCCACCGACTCGTGGACCCCAAGTCTGCATCGGCACGCCTCCCATTAAATTCTCGCTGTGATCACCTGCGCGCTCGTCGCCGTCTCGCCACCTCTCACCAGTGACGTGACATCTCCCCCACCCTCACAGTCACACTGGCACACGCGCAGCTCAACCATGGATCGCGCGCGCCACAGGAGCTCCCTCAGCTCCGAGCGCTTCCTCGGCTCTTTCGTCCGCTCTGCAGCCGCCGGCGAACAGTCTGCCTCTACGGCCTTCGAGCTTGACGAGGACGACCTCTTCTCCGCAGGATCCGGCTCGCCCGAGCCGCCGCAGCCGGCGCGTCGCCCACTTATCCTGTCCTCCGTCCGCCCTGCAAACCCTAGCCCTCTTCCACGCCTACGCCGCCCGCCGGAGGGCGTCCTGGACGCCCTCCCCGAGCGCCGCCGCTCGCCGCCTCGATCCTCTTCACCGACGTCCTCGTCCCCTGCTTCCCCGGCTGCGGCCCCTCCCCGAATGATCCCCGCCGTGCCCCGCCCGGCGCCGGCGCCGGCGCCGTATATGCCGCAATCATTGCCGGTCAACGTCCCTGTGGCGCGTCTGCGGAAGCCGCCCGTGGTGATGGGGCAAGCGGAGGATGAAGACGACGAGATGCTACCGCCGCACGAGATGGTAGCGCGCGCGCGGGCTCGGGAGTCGCCGATGACGACGTCCTCAGTGCTGGAGGGAGCCGGGCGCACGCTGAAGGGGAGGGATCTCCGCCAGGTACGCAATGCTGTCTGGCAGAAGACTGGGTTCCTCGACTGATCCGTGCCGTTTGCACTGGCCAGTAGCCCCCAGGTAGATTGAAGTGATTGAAAATTTATGTCTGGACATCTGGTTGCCATGTACATTATTGATGATTGGGTGTTATCGCACCTGTAAAACATGTCTGCTCTAGTACTTGAAAACTCTTTATTTGGTGTGCTGTAAGAACTAAGATGAACTATGTCACATGAGTGATTCTGTGTTTATTAGGAGTAATTTACTGCAATAATAAAGAATGAGGTGTTCATTTTTTAGTTGTTGTACATTTACTAGAGATGTCAATTTGTGTACATTGGCGTGATAGAGGAGTGGAGCAGATTGGTTCAATTTATGGATACTTCTCTTATGTTGGTCTTTTCAACTTATTTATAACCCTCTGCATCCTGATTCTTCCGTGCATTCACTGTAACCATAGGATATGGAGATCAATTTATAGATGAATAGCTTGTTCCTGTGTGACATAACGGTGGGATTATCTGGATAGTATCCTGTTAGTCTTTTTTAGTTTAGTCAGTTGCACTTTTCAGGCCTGATATTACTACTTTGTACACATACAGTATATGATTAAGTTTGGGAAAATATCCATCAATTAATGTAATTTATGACCTTGTATTTGTATTGAACAATAAATTCAAAAGTCAAGAATTTTGTTCTCGTGGGGCAACAGTAGCGTGATGAAAGTGATGAACTTTGGAGGCAATGAAAACCCCTGTAACGAGCCCTGGATTCGAAGCTGAGGTACTCCTCTTTAGGATGAAATCTGAGGGATGTCTCCCCTCTGGTCGTCTGTGGCTTGTGTGCACCTCGACACTTACTTTAGTCACCGATAAACCATGTTTTCCCTGTCCTCTGAATTTTGAGGACAGAACAAGCTAAATGGAACTCTGTATGGAATTCTAGGTTGTAATATGTTAAATCAGTGTCAAGTTTTGCTCTGCAGCTTAGACTCTAAGTGGTAAGTATTTGCTGAATCAAATCAGGCATTCAACCAAGCTGTTGCAGAGTACATAGGAATATCTCTTTTTGCACATCTGAGGTCTGTTTCTGAGATTCTGAATATATTTTGAAATAATCATCAGGTAAGATTCTGAATATATTTTGAAAAAAAAAATCATCGGGTAGGTGCTGAAATGGTCATTGAAAAAGAGAAACTACACCTTACCGAACTCCCTGATTTATCACTAGATTGAACTAAAAGACAATAGTAGCAATGCTCGTTACCATTTCCCAGCTATGCTACTGGAATGAATCAGGTTACATGTTTCAGGTTTTATCCTTCTGTCTTAGCTATCCTCTATGCAATAATGCAAACATGGATTGATTCTCCCCGTGATTTCAAGGTGACTACGAGTAACTAGACCCCCAGGCGAGCTGGTCCGCCTGGACACCCAGGAGACGCCTTTGAAACAGAGATTCTTCCACTTAACAAGATTTCTGTATGTTTCAACCTGCCTTGCCTGCTTAGTTCTTTTAGACGGAAAACCTACACTTGCTAAAGCCCAAAAGACTTGATACTGTAATCAGGCCAGGTCCAGCCCGTTCACCAATGATGTATTTGAACATTCTTTACTGAGAGGTTCAATTCTTCTTCAATAGCAAATCAGTGCAAGAAAAAACGGCAAGTTTATGGTGCTCATTTCAGTACCATGATCCTAGTGAAAAGTTGAGTGTTCTTCATCTTCTCAATAGACTGTATTTGTGGCATGAATGCAGATGTTTGTTGCGAAAGAGAAAAGAGGATGAAAGTTTTGTGAAAGACACTGAATTAGGCGCTGGGCCCTGCAATTTCAATTGATAAAAAGGATGAAACTTTTGTGCAAAACTTTGCAATTCTTGATTTGACAGTCTGCAAATAGAAAACAGATAGAACTGCTGGTATGCAGTATCATGCTTCCATGGAATAGTAGAAGTAGCCGTATTGCCACTTAGATATCTGTGATGGTGGGCAGACAAACATGTCTTCTTCCATGTTTCATGTGTGTCCAAACTACATTATTTAAGTTTCTCAAAAACATATTGTGAACAGCACAGAGTTGGTCAGCCATCCAATTCTTACTCTTGTTTTTGAAAGTCTCTTTGTTGCACCATCTCAGTGCTGTCCGTAGGCCGCAGTGCAGCCATGATAGAGCTGGAACAGCTGACTGGATGCCACCAAAACCTTGCTCCTTGCCCAAAAAAAAAAAAAAAGGACTGCCATAATGCCACCACTGAATTTCAGCATATGTAAGATTTCCAGGCTGGATACAATGGAGGAACAGAATGATTTGGGTACATACAAACAAGGGCAGGAAAATGATGGCTGGAAATTTTTGGTTTCACTTAGCCTCGTTTGAGTTTGACCTCCATATGTTATGATTCCCTTGGTGATGGCTGCGTGTAGTTCACACATCTCTGGTTCACTCTAGATCATGGCAGACAACTGCAGCCAGCTTAGGTGACTAAGCTAGTCAACTCTGAGTAGTGCAGTGAGCGGGCGATTTCAGCAGCCAAAAACGTAGACTAATATGATTGTCTGGTTTCAGAGTCAAATGCTTGAGTGACGCAGTGACATCCAGAGCAGCTTTGGCTTCGATGGCTGCACTAAGGTGTACTAGTGGTCACTTGAGGTCATCAAGGAGACAAGGCTCTGTATATTTTTATTTTATTTTTTTTTTGAAAAACGACAAGGCTCTGTATTGTTGAAGACTTGAAGGCAGTGAGTGGATTTTATTTTGACAAATAATGTGGGACTTTGTTAACATTCAGTTATACTGTTACTACCTTAATTTTTAAATATATGACATTTTGGACAAGCTAGTTTTTCATACACGGCATTAAGGACAAACTAAGTACGTGTTCTCCTAACGTAATCCTATAATTAAACACGGAAGGATTTTCCCTCATTTTGTCTCGTTGACGAACTTCAGTAACAATACACAGTAGACAGTAGAGTGCTTCCATCGAAGCCAATTAAGCTGTTCGGACTGTCACTGCATCAACGACCAGGAGTTGGCCATTTTATGCGTCAAGCCTTTGACTCTGAAACCAGACAATGACATTAGTCTTCGTTTTTGACAGCTGAACTGGCTCCCTCACTGCAAGACTGCACTATTCAGAGTTGATTCTTCAGCTAAGCTGGCTACAGTAGTCAATTTGTCATGGGCTTATGTGGAGGTGGAGTGCACGAGGACAACTCATGAGGCTGGAATTTACTAGCGTCCTTTGTCAGCAGCGAAATGCGCTCTGAATGCAGATGATGTTGATCAACTAATGGTGATCCTCGTGCAATCTGCCTGAGAATTGGTATCCTTCCTCCAAAACCAGAAGAATAGAAGAGACCTCCAAGATGTGATTGCTTTATGAGGAGGACTTCAAGACTGTTCACTTCTGAATGTATTACGGAGTTGGTTATGGATTGATATTCAAATCCATTTAGAGAAGTGGTATTAAAATGGAATGTCCAATCTAAATCCAGTATAAATAACTAATGTCCAATCTAATCTAAACGCTTGAACTTCAAACTCCAAGACCATCCAAGATGATCGAATAATAGTAACTTCTGCCTCGGTGTGAACGCAAAGAAATATAACACGAGAAACGAGGAGAATTTCCTGCTTGATTGCGCTATGGGCTTTTGGCTCCATTACCTTGCTGTTTCAATCGAACAACGAACGAATGTACTAGTACCTCACTGTTTTGCATCCGATTTGTGATTTTTCTTTCAGATGAACTCTGAAGTCTGAACGCGTCGCAGTTACAAATCTGGAAAGCGAGCAGCGAGCTGTATTCGAGGATAGCAAAGTCCTTGCGATTGCGACGGTGCCATCGGCCCATCGGCCATCGCACAGCACGGTAACGCCAAGCTACGTGTAGTGTAGCTGATGATAGGCACGGTGATATCCCGCCCGGACAAGCGGCGGCTGCGGTTGACCCGCGGCCTGTGACGTGAGGCGACCGTGTCCTGGGTTGCGGTCGCCTTCATCTTGGCCACGCCGGCGGCACCGGGCCGCCTCGCTCCCATCCCGTCCTGGCCGTCGTCCCCGGCCCGACGCATCCGCCGGTCCGGTCCGGTCCGGTCCAGGTCCGGCGGGCGGAGGTTCAGATCAGATCCCACGACGAGCAGCGTCTTTGCTGTGAGCTCCGCGGGATTCCCACGTCTCCGTTCCGCTCCGCCAGAGCGCCCACATTTTCCCATGCAGTCATCCTTCCTTGCTTCCTCTTTTGGATCCAGTGAATCCGGACGGACGAATCGTCCTCCTGTTCACCAGTAAGTAGACAGGAGTGGATTTGGTCTCGCTACGGTGCACCGCACGCATTCGCCGTCAGCGTCTACGCAACCGCGGCTGAAGAACAACGCGGCGGAAAAAAGCCCGGGCACCACACTGTCCGCGCAGCACCTGGCAGCTCGGCCTGGCAATGCTTGACGACCCGCGTCGTCGCATCAGCAGGAGGTAACTCGGACGCCAGCGCGAGGGGCGGGGTGTGGCGCGCGTCGCCGTCGAGGTGAGCTGGTGCCTGCTGGTAACAATACCCATTCACTGCCGGTACGCCACTACGGGGTAAACGGGCAGGACGCGGCGGGGAATTGAAGGGCGACTGGGTCCGTCTCCGTCCCTGATCCTCCGAGCTCCCTCGCTGTCTCGCCGAGCGGGGAGGGAGCAGAACAGCAGTCGTGCCCGGCGTCAAGGCGACATGGACACCAGTAGTATACAAGTATGATGATAATAATAGATACGGCCAAAAGGTCCAAATGCCCGACCGTCCAATCCTACCCCGGTCCGTCCTCCGTCGTTCGTCTTCAATTCTGCTTCTGGGAGCTTCGAAAAAACTCTGCTTCTGGGAGCTTCGAAAAAACTCTGCTTCTGGGCTGTGTTTAAGGATTGGCCTGCTTTAATGAACCAGTCAATTGACAGTTTCTGCAACCCGCATGATGATGATGGCGCACATGCACGTCCACGGTAATCATAACGCGGTTATACTTTCTCTCTTCATTAACTCCGGTAGCATTACGACTAACGAGCACTTGACCCACTTACCTCATTTCCTAGCTTCGTGCCGACCCGAACGTGGTGAAGGTGAACTCGGCAGTGAGAGCTTGTTTGGGGTTGCTAATGGTGGATGAATATTTAGGTAATAGATAAATGATCTCGGTGCATATACCTTGGTAATAGATAAATTATCTCGGTACAATCAGAACATACCGAAGTACCGAAAGTGTGGCAATACAAACCCAAATTATACTACGAAGGCCCTGTTTAGATCTCATTAGGATTATAGAGATCAACTAAAAATTCTCTATGAGATGCAAATAGGCTTAGATTCTAGCGTGACTTATTATAACTTAGTACCCAAATTATAATCTATGATCCATTGTTGTGTTGATGCCATTAATTAAAATGCAGAACACGGTCAACTCTGTTGCACCACACCCTACCTTTTAATCTGTCCTCTATCACTGCCACTTACAATATTATATCTATGGAAGCGTTGTCTTGTAGAAACAGTGTCATATGTGGTTTATGCCTATTGTCCAATTCGAGAACTTGCTTCAACCAAATCTTTTTCTTTTGACATTTTTTTCAACCAGAACTTGATAGTTGATTTCTTTTTTATGTAGACCATAAAAGCAAATCTTGAAACATTTGCTAAATACAATAGCGAATCTAACTCCTTTTATCAGGGTCAGCAGACCATGATAAAATTTTATAATCCATTGAGGAAACATTGTTCATTCCTAAACCTGATCCACGTCAGATCAAAATAGCTATGTGTGAATTTAGCAAGGTGACAACAAAAACTATGTATTATATTCATATATAGGCAGCTGCAGCTGGGATTTTTCTCATGCAAAGTACCGTAGAATAAACTAAAAAAAGCCATAGCGGCTACGACTTTAATCTCAAGCGAAACACCTCCATCTACTAGTGCTAAAGGCATGAAAAATGGTATCGTTTATGTTCCTCCATATAGAACAAACAACAATTTAAGTTGAAAGCGGTCATTGTCTTGGTTTCAAGACAAGACACCATGGCGAGCACCAAGGCAAGGCTTCATTGGCCACCAAGGCACATACAGGCCATCCTGTGACAATTAGGACTAGTTCAAAGTGCTAGATACTCATGCATGCATGTAGTCGCATAGTGCCTGTGATTTGGTAGTACTGTAGATTCATTAGGATACGCTTACGCCCTCGTGATTGACTTGTTAAAACAGCCCCACCAAGAAAAGCAGGGAAAAAAAAGGTACTAATAAAGGAGATAAAAAGGCAGTGTGTGGTGTGTTCGTGTAGGAACGCGCGCGCATGGGACTTGGAAGTTGGAACTCCGGAGCCAGTGAGGCTGTGATGACCTACGAAGCACGTAAAATATGTTTTGGTCGAAGACCTGCGGACGCGTTTTAATTTGCCGGGGTGACAGGGAGCCTAATCAAGATGCCACGGCTGACGACGATGGACACGACACGACGACCAGCGCTCTCACACACCCGCCGACGTACGGCACAGAAAAAAGTACGCATGGGTGCTGCTAGTGTGCTGCTCTCACACACCGTAACTTCGTGATAGCACTGTTGCCCAACCATATTACAGGCCGATCATATGCTCTTTAAAAATTCATCTTAGTTGTGTTTGAAAGCTCGTATGCTCTGTCAAAAATCAACTTAGGTTCTATTTAGATCAACTCAAATAGTATATTCTTGCTACAATTTAGCAGGTGGATCCAAACTGCCCAACTAATAACAAATCATCTATGAACATATCCGAAGTTCGGTCTACTTGCTAAACTAATAAATCTAGCAAGTTAATAGAAGAAAATAGCAACCATAAATTTGTCTTTCTCCAACAATTGCCTATAATCTTCTTTTATATTGGGAACCCCGACTATCTCTAACCTACTAAACAATTTTTGTAGTTCTCTGTCTCTTACATCTTCTCACCTGAAACCTTCTTTTTTCTTAATTCACTCATGCGTCCAATTTACCCTGATCTCCCCAGAAAAATGCCGGACATAGAGCGGATACGTAGTTTCTCACCCGAAACCTTTTATTTCCTTATAATTTTTTTTTTGTAAAAAAAGTCAATCTATGGTGGATACATAGAAATCACACTACACCAGCAACAAGTGTATTGCAGACAAAAGTTAAACTTTCTCGAAATGAATAATAGGCAGGCCGACCCGGTAAGACCAAAAAAAGGGAAAAAGTCTACATGTGTAAAGTAAAAAATAATAAATCTAATTGCATTGCGGGACAAAAGTTAACTTTTCATGTGCAATTTTGTCAACAGTTACTCTTTGCTTTTCAGTTAAAGTGGTACGTAATAGCTATATGAAGACAACGAGTACGTCCGAGGTTTTCCATTTCTCGTAATAATTAGTTTATCTGAACCGTGACTACTAGATGAGCTCCTCTTCGAATTTTGTATTCGGCGAGATATTCTTCTTTCATACATCCTGTGGACGCAACCGGAAAACGTGCAACACAGAGCATAGAACGAGTCCTGCCAGGAAACGGACAAACAATTTAGAAGGACCAATTCATGTCCATAGCCATATCCTATATGGGCATCCTCTCCGTGGCATCTATCGGCTTATTTAGTGTTTCTATCTTATAAAAAAAATAAAAAATAAACTGAAAAGGACTCGCTTTCATTACTGTACTGTGTGGCAACACGGACTCGGAATTGTCGAGTGCTGGTGGGTGATGGCGAGTCAACTTAGATACCCAATGCAAAAGATTAACATAGGTGTCATCACTAAATTAAATCTGTAGCACTGTGTACTAATTACTACAGTTCGCATCTCACTGTGAGAACCCTGCATTTCAAACATGAAGACGACCATACTGGTGTGATTTGCTTGTTTTGACTTTTTGGTGGAAATTTGCATGTTTGCACATTGTTCCTGCGGGAAATTTGAATGAAACTCATTTTGTCTTTGTTTTGCTATAGGGAAATTTGCATACTAGCTGACCCAGTCGTCCCCACTATATCGCACTGCCGCACCCCTCTCCTCCCTCCGCTCTCCTGTTTTTCCACCGGGCACCAGCCCGTCCCACCACGCCACACGAGAAAATTCGCCCGAAAGGCGGGCAGCTCAGCAGCTGCGTCATCCATGTCAACCATGAACCACCTCGTGCTTCCCCATATATACGTCATGCGCAAACGCTTCCACACCTTCATTCGCTTCATCTCGCCTCATCGCCTCACCGTCAGTATACACACACACCCCCCCCACAGGCACGCGGACACGCGGTTCTCTCAGCGCCTATATGCATTCTTTGCTCCCGGCTGCACAGGCACAGACAAGCCTCTCCTCGATCAGCTCCGCCGGCAGCTCCTCCAGTCCGAGCGGCGGCGGCCAGCGGCGCAAGTAGTGGCTATAGCTATCTGCTGGCTTAGCTTGGTCCGGCCGCGCGCCGACGGCCCATCGATTGGCATGGCGGGCGGCGGCTTGCCCCCAGGGTACCGCTTCTACCCGACGGAGGAGGAGCTGATATCCTTCTACCTCCGCAACAAGCTGGACAACCTCCGCGGCGACATCGACCGCGTCATCCCCGTCGTCGACGTCTACTCCGTCGACCCCTGGCAGCTCCCAGGTGCAACGCCGCCGTAGCTAAGCTAGCTAACCATGCATGCACAGGCACAGCCCACCCACCGATAAATTGATCGAAGCAGCGCATTGCGCTAACCGCGCGGGTGATGCATGCAGGGATTCACGAGACGATGCTTCACGGCGGCGGCGGCGCCGGGGAGGGGGAGCCGTGGTTCTACTTCTGCCCGCGGCAGGAGCGGGAGGCGCGTGGCGGGCGGCCCAGCCGGACGACGCCGTCGGGGTACTGGAAGGCCGCGGGCACGCCGGGGTCGTCTACTCCACCGCCGATCACGACCGCCGCGGCGCCGCCATCGGGGTGAAGAAGACCATGGTGTTCTACCGCGGCCGCGCGCCGGCGGGGAGCAAGACCCAGTGGAAGATGAACGAGTACAGGGCGCTCCAGTACGAAGCCCCCGGCCCTGGCCCCGCCGCCGCCGGAGTCGGAGTCGGAGTCGGAAGTGACGGGTCGTCGTCGTCGTCTAGCGCCCACCACCACGCCGCCGCCGCCGTACCCGTACCACCACCACCACCAAACGTTGCCCCGCAGCCGCAGGTGAGGTGGTGATGATGCAAAAATGATTAATGGGTGTTGCTTTCTCTGCCGTTGTGGACATTGTCACGTAGCTTATATAGCTTCCAAATTGAGATCCGCACAAGAGGCTGCGGCGCACGCATGTCGATCTCCATACATCACACATACATATTGCTTAGGCGCCAGGGCAACTTGATCGATGATGCGTGTCATTTTTTTTGCGCCGCCGGATATGTCTCCAAAAGCCACTTGCTAGCTGTTTTATTTGTAGCTACTACTATACTAGCTAGCCATGGGTTTCATGATATAGTTTCCTTTTCTTCTGAACTTGCTGTACGTACGTGACGTATATATATGCTGCTCTGTTCATTGCAGTTGCAGCTGAGGAGCGAGTTCAGCCTGTGTCGACTCTATACGAGATCTGGGAGCCTGAGACAGTTTGACCGGCGGCCGCTCGCAGCCGCTGGGGGCGTCGTCGTCCCTGGCGAGGACCCGGCGGGGCCGTCCACGGCGGTCGCCGCGTCGCCGCCGGATGATGACGACGGATCCGGCAGCTCTATGCAACAGCAGCAGCAGATGACTGGGAGAGGTGATGACGTGGTGACGACGGAGAGAGAAGGTGCCCATGGCCACGACGACCACGATCCTTTCGGTGACGACGTGGCCATCTTGGATGCCCTTTTATACTGGCCTGGAGACTGACGGTAGTGCACTTGCAAGACCTGTGCGCGCGCGTGCGTCGGCGTGACATGCAGCCACGCGCAACGACTAAGACTACTCATTTCCTGAAAAAAAATATAATCAAAAGCATACTCCAAATCTGGAGAGATACATGACAAGATGTACATGTACGTACAGTAGATACGACAATTGGTTTCAGTTTACTAGACGACAAGTACTTACCATTTTAATTTGTTGCAGGAACAACAAGGCTAATTAAGGCCGCCTGTCCGTTTATAGACATGTAATAGTTTAGTAGTCGTTCGGTGTATTAACAGTTTATTACAGTTTTGAGATGTTTGCACTTGGTTGGATTTTTGGGCAGTTGTCTTGCAGGTTCTGCAAATTCTTGTAAACAAACAGTTATTGGCCCTATAAATATATGCTTTTCTTTCGAAAAGCCAGCGACAGGAGTATGCCGGGCATATATTAATAGAGAAGGAATCAAATACAATAATAATAATAAATAAATAAATAAAACTCATGAAGGTGTGCAAATTCTTGTAAAGGCATATAAATTCAGAGAACCGATTTTCTGTTCTCGCAATAAGCCAAGATATCTACCGCCTAACTAGCTCATACATATCCATCGTCTAACAGGTGTAACTCCTCAAGATAAAAGATTACCTAACAATCCTACTATAGAACTTTCATCCATGGCGGCTAGCGGATATGCGCATGATCGTCGTTGTCTCCAAGGAATCATCTGCAGGTTTTAGTTTTTATTTTCCGTCTATGATTCGCAGCTAATGAAAAAAAAAATGAAATGTGTCACAACCTACTTGCTGCTAATGAGAACCATCCCTAAGAAGCATGATAACGTACGTGGTCATTATTAACGAGATTAATTTATTGGCGAGGCTTGAACCTTGGATCGGAGCTCAGTTTAATCTCTGGCATGCATCTAATCACAGCCTAATTAAGCCGAGTTGACCCTGTAGGTACATGCATATGCATGCATCTGAGATCTGATGGATCGGTCCATATGGTTCCTGAGTTTGACCGCACCGTGCGCACAACAACTTTCTCCATCAGATTAAAAAAACGACGTGGCCGGTCGGCAAGACTGCGACAGAGTCCCCGCGCGCACCAAATTAACGTGCACAAAAGAGTACTACTTCCTCCGTCTCAAAAAGCATGTCGTTCTCGCTTCCAAAAAATAATTATCGGCAATTTTTAAAAATAATAAATATCATCGATTAGTATCATCAGAAAGATCTTTAGATCTAGTTTTTTAACAAAATTATTTAGAGATATAAATATTATATATATTTTCTATAAATTAAGTTAAACTTGTGGTACGAACATTCAAAACGTCATCTTTTTAAGACGGAGAGAGTACTAGCTAAAACTAGTAGTAGCCGTCGCTGCGAAGGGATGGATGGCACTTTCGCGTTGACCAGACGCTGAACGTTCCTGCAGAGCGCGGCATGCAGGCAGTGGTGGATCGGGTCCCCCCGGTACGGTTCATGCGCCAGCCAGGTTCAGATTCTGATGCTGATCACTGATTTGGCACGTGCATGACTTGCGACGAGTTCTTTGAGTTTGTCAGCACTCAGAACAGCAAAGAGTTTGGTTTTGGAAGTCGGTCTTCAGAAAAGGTCCGGAGTGTCACTGTGCAGCCAACACGTCGTCTCTCCGCTATGTCCATGCGGATCGTGGGAAGATATTGTTGGGCCACGATCTTATCCGCGATTCAGGCGGGGGCGGCCCACGGCTTGCACTCACGTTCTACTCTACTGTTACACCGCTTTGCTGACGACAGCCAGAGCATCCCCAATCCAAACGTGGGCGGCCGGTTCCTGTTCGTCTCTACCACTGGGATCTACATCCAGCACTGTGCACTGTACCTGCTCTGCAGCCGTAACACGTAACAGCACAAGGAAAGGCAGGCAGCGCGCCCACGCCCTCACCCCAACCAAAGTGCGCAAGTGCCCAAATACGGAATACCCAATCAGAGGGGTCATGGGAAAAACACCCGAGACGCTACGGCATACTCCCTCCTCTCTTTTTAAGTGTCGCCCGTGGGATGCGTGTCACAAGTTTGACTTGATTTATAAAAAATATGTGTAATATTTATATCTTTAAATAATTTTGTTAAAAAACTAGATCCAAAGATCTTTCCGATGATACTAATTATGATACTAATCAATGATATTTATTATTTATTAAAATTACCGGTATTTGCTTCTCGAGAAGCGAAGCAACAGTTATTTAGGGACGGAAGGAGTACTAAGGTATAGTGGTGGTCGTCACATCAGACATCACAGTGTTTTAATTAATTCCAAAAGATGGGTATGACACGTGACTGAAAATTCATACCACCAAATACAGTGTACGTAGTATACTTTGCACTCCCGTATTCGTCTTCAACGATCAAAGTTGGCAGCAAAATTTATGTACTTGTATATAAAAGCTGCGAGTCGTGTTTCACGTCAAGTGTCAGGTGCTCCTTGGTGTCGCTCAGCGGAAGAAACGAATCGTGCACCGAAACGAAAACGGCGACGCACGGTTCCACGGAACAGAAAAGGGGTACCAAAGGCGACGGGTGGCTAATTCGTCGGGCGAATGGCACTTAGACTGGCCACAGCGTAGGGATGCTCCAAAAAAATTTATTCCGGACATCAAATATCGATGCCTAAAGTCTACAGTACCCACAATGTCAGCAGTGATGCTTGCATGTGCATGGCCCCCGGCTAGAGTACCATCCTCTTCCTACTCATTGCTTGCGTGTGTCTGGGATATAGTTTTTTTAACTTTTCAAGCATCGGTGAACCTACATGACTTGTCTCATGCGATCTAGAAGCAAGCATCGGCAGCTGCAATGTTTCAAATAGACCGTAACTCGCAGAAATTTTGCCGGCTTTGATGGGTGTGACAACTTGCCAGCTTTGAATTAGCAAAGCGAATCCGTGCGACAACTTGCCGGCTTTGAATTAGGAAAGCGAATCATCTCATCAATTCTTATCCAACTGGTTGCACTGATTTTGCAAAATGAATTTTTCAGTATAAAAACGTTTCTGATGAGAAGCGAGATGTGCAATGTCCGTAGGAGAATTCGAGTTTGTACCACAAACATACTTTGTTTAAACGTACCATACACGTACATTTTAAATTACACGGTATAACATGACACTCACAATACCACTCACTCATCTATATAAACACATGAACCCTACACTTATTATGAGCTCCGAAGGACTGAGCCGGTATATCTTGAAATTCACAAAGTCCTGACAAATCCTACCCCTATGAGCTTTAAAGGACTGACCGGTAGATCTCGAGATTCATAAAGTCGCGACAAACACCTCGTTATCGACAGAAACGTCGCCTACCACTGAAAGCATAGTACCATTAAATCCTTAAATAAATCTAAAAAAATGTGAACATCCACCCGTACCAAGTCTAGAACTTAAACTCGGTAGAAAGATGTTTGTCGTCTTTCTAAAAAAACTGATCTGTGATCGGTTCGTTGCCACAAACATACTTATGTTGTGATTAGAGCATATTCGGTTGTCAACTGGATTAGAGCATGTTCGGTTGTCAACTGGCTGGTTAAAATATTAAACATGATTGCAAAAACTAGTACTCCCTCCGTCTTAAAAATAACTTATTTTCTTTAATTTTTTTAAAGATTGTGTTTGACCATTCGTCTTATTTAAAAATTATATATAAATATCATGTATCTTGTTATAACTTATTTTATAGTTAGAGATATTTTGATAATAATTTATTTATTTTATAATTTATATAAAATTTTTAAATAAAACGAATATTTAAACACAGTTTTTAAAAGTAAAAAAAGTAAATCATTTTCAGACGGAGGGAGTAACTCGTTACGGGCAGGCCGTCGTGGGCCACTGCGTTGGTGGTCCACTTCTTGATTCACAGAACAGGTCTTCTTCGGCCACCACAACTACGCCGTGGGGCCGGCCCATGGGCTGAGCAGATATTCTTGTGATTGCCGATGTGGATTCCATGTGTATATGAATGGGAATTGCCGATGCTTTTAGGCTATGGCTGCTTGCATCTTCAAATGTTTTTCTCCGAGTCCAATTCAACTTGCCAAGGGGCCAACCTCCGGGCCACAGCCCACAGGACAAACGAGCAATCCGTTGACTTGAACGAGACCAACAAAACAAAAAAAAAAAACTTTCCACGCACAACCGCCAACGAAAAAGCAAGCAAACAAGCGGCTCAAACGCAGATAGAGGCGGAAAAAAAATGTCAGGGTTCACGTCCACCCGCAATCCACGGGAGAAGAAAAACCGAGGACCCGCGAAGCGCGAACCGTCCAGCCGTAAGCCCGGCCGACGTCTATTCACTGCCGTTCACCTCCGTGGCCGTGCCCGCGCGCGGCAGCGCAACACGTGTCCACCAAACCGGCACCAGCACCGGCCCCCACCCGCGCGCACGCCCAAAACGTGTGGACGGACGCAACAAACCCAAACGGGAACCCCCATACCCCTCGGCCGCGGCGGGATCGATCTGAATCCCCCCAGGTCAGGTCCCGTGTACTACGAATATAAAAATCCGTCGTTCCCACGCGGAGAAAAAGAAAACCAACGGCACACGGCGCCGCCGACCCATCATCCGTCCATCCGTCCGTCCGTCCACCACGAGCCAGCCAGCCAGCAACACCGCGCACGCAACGCAGCCAGCGATCGTGTGGAGGGTGGAGCCGCCCGCGGGGGCGAGTTGAGTCGACGGCCGGCCATGGACTTCCACCACCGATACTACAGCAGCGGCGGCGGCGGCAGCATCCACGCGGCGGGGCCGCCGGCGGTGGCGGCGACGGCGCGGCCGTGGAGCAAGGCGGAGGACAAGGTGTTCGAGGCCGCGCTGGTCACGTGTCCCGAGACCGCGCCCGAGCGCTGGGCGCTCGTCGCGGCGCGGCTCCCCGGGCGCACGCCAAGGGAGGCCTGGGAGCACTACGAGGCGCTCGTCGCCGACGTCGACCTCATCGAGCGCGGCGCGGTCGACGTGCCCAGCTGCTGGGACGACGACGACGACGACCAAGTCCGCGGCGGCGGCGAGGAAGGGAGCGGGGGCGGGCCAGGCCGCCGCGCCGGCTCCGCTGACAAGGCGCGCCGCGAGGGCCGGCGCCCCGGGATACCCTGGAGCGAGGAAGAGCACAGGTACGACGACGATCCCCGCTCGTCCGCCTTCGCCGTTCCATGGAATCGATTTCTAGGGTATTCTCTAGACGCCTCTCGCGTATCGACATCGCCTTCCTTCCCGCATTGGCTTGTCGAGCGGAGAAGCCTAGGAGTTCTTCCCAGCTGGCGCGTGGGTCCCGGTCGCCAGCCACACGTTGCGGCCAGTTTTCCCTTCTTTTTTTCCCCCTCTTCCTCTATTGAAAGAGAAAATTGACGCGTCTTTTTCGCTGCTTGACGTTGCGTATGATGTGTGCAGGCTGTTTCTTCAAGGGCTGGAGAAGTACGGCCGCGGGGACTGGCGTAACATCTCGCGCTTCTCGGTGCGGACGCGGACGCCGACGCAGGTGGCCAGCCACGCGCAGAAGTACTTCAACCGGCAGCTCAACCCGGCCAGCCGCGACTCCAAGCGCAAGAGCATCCACGACATCACCACCCCATGACCTGGCCGCCGACGGCGACGCGCTCAAACTGCGACAGCCACTCGTCTCAGGATCAGAATAGATTGAAGAAACAAGTAGCCAAGTAGGAGCACTAGTGGTTCTATGACATGTACATTTCGCTGCTAGTTGTTTATACTAATCTTAATTAGATTAGAGCTAAAGCTTTACTAGGTCTCATGGGTCTATGCTTTGCTGTGGACGGCCTGAGAAACAGAGGCAGGGAGTTCCAGTTAGCTGCTAGCATATGGTTTAGGTTTACTCGTAGTCAGTAAAGAAATGATACTAGAATTAGGGGTTGAAACCTGCAATGGAGTCTGACGTGGCAACGTCGTGTCGAGCTTTGGCGGATGCAGATTAATGCACGACTCACTGTTAGTACTATATGGTTTATCCATGGTGCTTTTATATTAATGCACGTCGTGTCGAGCTTAGGCGACCTGGCATGGCGGTGTGGCAGGTGGAACTGGATAAACTTGTACAGTTGTTGTCTCTTGTCTGGTGGCGTTCCTTCCAAAGGAAACAGGCGATGCATACGCAGGTGGCCAACATGTGTCACCAGTGCTTGGAGCTCGTGGACTCGTGGTGCCTCGGTCGATGACGACGAGACGGGCGGCGAGGCTCCAGGGCTTGAGCGGCACGTGGTTAGCTATTTCACGACACTTGTCAATGCCCAACTCCCGTGCGTCTACTTTGTCTTAAGCCCACCGCCATGCACTGAACCGTACTACTACTACTACTACTCCGTCCCAAAATAACTGTCGTTTTTCCCACCGCCATGCACTGATTTATAAAAAATACGTCAATATTTATATCTTGAAATAATTTTGTTAAAAAACTAAAGATCTTTCCAATGATACTAATTATGATATTAATCGATAATATTTATTATTTATAAAAATTACACAAACGAAAGCGACGCGGCAGTTATTTTGGGACGGAGGGAGTACATCACAATTCACAAGTACCAAAAGCTTCTTTGTCATCGTCATCATCCTCATGCTCACAATTCACAAGTACCAAAAGCTTCTTTGTCATCGTCATCATCCATTCATGCTCGACAACTTTAATGTCACAAGCTTGGACAATAAACAACTTATGCCACAAGCTTGAAGAATAAATTTATGCAAGCTTGCAAAACCTTAGAACAGACACTAGACACAGAGTAGATGTTTTCTTCAACGTTGGTAAAACTGTATAAGTGATTGTTTCGTCATAATAATAATCACGATACAAGGTCACCAAAAATATTCACTCTGTAGTCTGTATCCCATCGACCAGGTTGAAGTAATCTCTAATTAACTACAGACGCTCAGAAAACGGAAAACGGGAGTACATAAATTAAAACTCAGCCAACATGAGATGCTACAAAATTGAATAACAGTAGCAGAACGATGCAATACAGAGCATGTGGGACAAAAGAAAATTTACAAAGGTTTCTGTGAAACATCTACCTAGGCTCCCTCAGAATCCAAGAAAGCAGATCATAATAACAGCGCAAACGCTGCAGTCAATCAGCAGAGCACCTAGGGCTTTCTGTAGCAGCAACCCGATCTCCAGCATTTGCCCTAAGTCACCAAGATTGATGCCAACCGGTCTGTTTCTCGCATTGGGGTCCTTGTTCTCCATCAGCAATGTGATGACAATGGTAATGTTCGTTATAATGAGAAATAGAAGTGGCCTTGTACCCACTAATACTCTGGTGATGACTCCACCAATGTCCAGGCCCCAGTTTGAAAGAACCACCAGGAAAGCAATGGCGACAGATGCTAAGAAACGGTTAGTCTCAGTCGCGGATATGGCCTTGGTTATCTCCTGTGGTGTGAAGTCTAAAAGTTCCTTCAAAGTTTCCACAGACCAACCTGAATTGTCCGCTTGGCTTGACTGGCTTGGCGGTGCAGATCTGGGCCTTATTTCCACTTCTCTGCTAGGTTGGACGGTTGCCACTCCATAACTTATATTCTTACTAGCTCCATCATGACTTATATTCTTACTAACTCCATCATCACTTGTAATCTTACTAACTCCAGCATGAATTGCATTATTATTTTTACTAGCTGTTTCCTGATCATGAGTATGCAACGGTGTTTGATTTACTGGCTGAATTTCAGGGACTGCACTGCCCGTCTTAAATTTGCGGAAAAGTTCATCTTCATAGCTCAAGGTACTAGCCTTGATTTCTCGGTGACCATCAGCTCGTTGAAATTCAGGTACCAGATCATCATAGCTTAAGGTTCTAGCCTTGACCCCTTGGCGTGTACTAGGACGTTGAAATTCAGGTACCTCGCTAGGTTCTGGCTTTTGCGACTGATTTCTCTCGCTGAACTTCTCATCATCAGTGCCACCTTCAAACTCTGAATGAAGCGGTGAATCTGCAGAACGGCATACAATTCTAATCAACCATCAATATTTATTTAGCACTCCAGTAATATGATTAAATTTCATCGCTCAAGAACACGATAAACAAGGAAATTTTTGGGCAACTGAAAAGTGGATAGATATAGGTGACAAGTTATGTCATGATAGGTATATTACAAGAATGGGCAGGGAAAATTATCTAATCAGTAAAGGATGTCCATGTTTGGAATTTATATGTACCAGGTAAAACACAGAGTGGGTGATCAAAATGGAAGCTATCAAGTGTCAAAACTTCTGAAATGACTGCCTAATAACTTATAAATCTGGTTTGGCCCTGGGGCAATACAGGCTGCCATGAGGAATATCACCTTGCCTTATTTTAGGGCATATGTCTGACTTTATTGTCACTCAATGTGCTGACACAACAAAACAGATTTCCAAGCTATGCATCATCTGATCCAAAATAATATACTTCAAAAGTTTGCTCAATTTCATATGTTTCTCACAAAAGGCTTTTAGACATCTAAATACATCATGATGTTCTTTACAGGAGTTTCTGAAAAAAGGAGATTAGCCAAAGCACGTCGCCCATGAGAACTTCTAATAATTAAAAAGAGAGAGAGAGAAAAAAACAGCAAACTGTGAGTCCAAAAGGCAGCTCCAGCTGTGACTGAACATGAGCGGTAGTCAATAATTTTCTGCTAAAATTCAACATGCTTCTTGATATGATGAACTGACCTCTCACCATGTAATAAGCACTCTGATGGCTGGGCAAACGGTTCATAGAAAAAAAAAATTGAATGAACCGACACAGGTGCCAATTTCATTAAATAGAGAAGTAAATGGTTCCCAGCAATGCAATGACAACCTGCCTCAAAATAAGGTGGCAAGAAATTACAAAACCTTTTTCCCTGCTAGAGGACTTCAAAGTATCTCTGCCAGTATCTTTCATCATTCAGTCAGTATCCTTGTGAGTTGGACCATTTCGATTAGCAGGAACAGCTATATTTTCAAGTTTCAACCAAGTCTAACCGACACATTCCAAGTTGCAGAAATTGTTCATCGGCAGAGCAAAACAAAAGTACTTCCCCAAGATCACAGAATGACAAGAGATATTTCCTTAACCCCATGGTTTTATTCCTTTTTACACCCTGTTTATTTTTCTTGTTTGTACAAACTACCTTCATATATTATTATAATCTGTAGGGGCAGGGCAACTCACCAGTTTAATTCAAAAAGATGTGGCACGATATATCAACAAACTTGGCAGCAAACCAGAAGATACACAGGAGCACAGCTACAAAATGGCCAATAAATTTTGTTATGACTTATGAGTGTCCCAAACGGCCAACAAACCAGGTTTTCTATCAGGGGATTGGGTGGCAGGGAGTGATATTTAGTGGGGTTTTGGAAAATTCCCAGATTTCTTCTGCCGGCATTCTAAGCTACAATTTCCCTGTTCACCTTCCTCCTCACGACCGTGAACCAGTAATCCCAGAAACAGGAAATATAATTAAGGCTTCCATCGCTTTCAAATATATCCTAACCAAAGCAGCTACCATGTCTCGTCCAAGAATTCAAAACGAATCGAGATCTCTACAGGGCATGAATACTGCAAGCCAGGCCACACGCGTTTGCTAATCAATAGACCCACGAATTTGGAGCTCGAGAAGACAGATTCAAATGCCCTAAACTACTACGTGGCCTCTAATTAAATCTGGACTGAGACACGAGAGGAGTTATTACAATTACAAGAGCCGAGGGCAAAGGCGAATTGGGGATTGCCGGATTATTTCCTCGGGTTACCTGGAATCGGGTCGCAGGAGAGGTTGCGCGTCTGGCCGGTGATGAAGGCGAGGCGATCCGATCCACTTTCCACCAGCCGCCGCCGCCGCCTGCCCGCGCCCGGCTGTTCCATCGCAGCCCCTCCTCCGCGCCGGCACGCCCAGGCCACTACTTCCTCCTTGTCCCGACGACGCTCCCCACCACCTGGCCACCTCCCCTCCTTTTCCTCTTCTCTCCCAGGTTTTTTTTTTTTCTTAGGGCCTCTTTGGTAGGGATTCTCTACCGGCTCCCGGAGCTGTTTTCCGGCTTCTTCCGCCAAACGCCTTAAAATAGAACGGCTCCGAGCGTGGAGCTCCTGCAATCACGCTGAGACAAGCGAGGAGAGAGAACAGGAGCCGAAAATACTAGCTCCCACCGGCTTCGCCTTGTACTGGTGGCCCCTAAACGCGGCCATGGCCGTCTTTGCCCTTGCGGAGGCGTGCGGGCATGGTCGGGGCGCAGAAAGGGACGGAGACAGCCGGCGCGGGAAGGGACGAGGGCACGAGGCGTGACCACGCGGCGAGCAGCGTAGGCAGAGACGGCCGGCACGGGAAGAGACGAAGACAGGCAGCGTGGGAAGAGACGAGGCGCGGCCGCGCGACGAGCCACGTAGGCAGAGATGGCCGCGCAGGGAAGAGCGGTGACAACGCGAGGATGGCTGCCCCGGAGAGCGAGGCTAGCGCGGGCGTAGATGCGGTGCTGCGTGAACGGGCGGAGCGGCGGCGGGCGTAGAAGATGCGTGCGTACACGGGGCGTGAAGGGAGAGGATAAGGGTGAAGCGAAGCCTTCAAGGAAATGCCGCCTCCCCGTTCGTTGGCTTGAGTGGTGAGCAGATAAGGTTAGAAAGGGGGAAAAAAGAAAAGAAAAAAAATAAAAAGAGTATTTTAGACATTTCATCTCTTTTAGACTACTGGGGAATCTATTTTGCCAAACAGTCTTTAAAAACTGCTTCAGCTCTCTAAATGAATCTGCTCCTCAGGTGAAGCTACAACTGAATCTGTTTTAGCTAAAGCCGGAGCCGTATCAAACAGGCCCTTTATTCTTTGTTTGTTTCGAGAATCTTTGCACAGTTTTTTTTTCTAGATTCTTCTCCCTCTCTCCGAGGCCTTCTCGGGTAAGATTACTCTATATTATAACGGGCCAGGCTTGTAAAGCCCAGAATATATTGGCCCGCATAAAAGCCCGTGAAGCAAGAATGCCGACAGGCCGAACAGCGAAGCCGCTCAGAATTTCCAGGTTTCCACGACGCTGTTAACTTGGGCCTTTTTTCTTCTCACAAGATCTAAAGTTTAGTTGATTATAAAGTTGCGGCTAAAATTTATATAGCTTTATTAGCTCACTTATATGGTAGGAGTATAAAGTTTTGTAAGATGGTGTTGACAAGACAACACTTTAGATTTTCTATGATGTCTCAAGAACTAAAGTGAAGAACTCGTGTGTATAATAGACCTGTTTATGGTCATCTAGATTAATCTGACTCGCCCAACAGAACTTAATCTGATTCAATCCACCAATGCGTCAGGTCAGTTTTGGGTTATAATTTTTTACCTGTGCTCTAACCGAATTCAAAAAGACATGACCCGAAGTGCGAAAAATTCAAAAATTAGAACTAGCTCAGCCTAGCCTGACCTGCTAGTGCTTTGAATAATGTTTAGGCCAAAGATTTTATCATGATCATTTTTTCTGATCTGACCCAAACCTGCCTCGAGCCAACGAGTGATTAGGTATAGGCCCCCGTTTGGCAGCGCTTCACTAACTTTAGAAGTTATTTGGAGTTGTTTTCTGCTAAGCGGAATAAAACAAAAAAAGCTCCTTTAGTGAAGCCTCTAAAAATATGCTCTCAAATATGTTTGAAGGAGGATGTAGCTAAAAAAGTTCTCGCGGTTCCTTCTCTAGCCCCTAAAAGTATGCTCTCATAGGTGAAGTCGTTTTGCCGAACAGTATACCAAAACGGCTTCAACTTCACCGACGGCGACATGGAGTCATTTATAGAGCTGAAACCAAAATAAGTAGCTTCACTGGTAAAGTGAACCCCCTTGCCAAACGGGACCATAGTGTGTTACACAATGTGAGTCGTTGAATGCTTGAAAGGTTATGCATCCTCGCCACCGCTATTTAAAAAGAGACAGTAAGCAAACTAGAGTTTATTGACGAAATGAAAATCCAATGCACATCGGTGAAGAATAAAAAGTTAAAATAACACCTGCAAATTCACAAGAAAGCCTACGAGGTTTGTAAGTTCCAAATGGCAGTTTGGATATATAACATTAACAAGCTAGTATGAGGTTGTTTGGGATTCCTTCTCCAACTCTTCTCCACAAACTTCAACATGGAGGGAGCATCTTCAAAAACGCCTAAAGTTTTTTTGCAGCCCTTAAGGTGCTCTCACAACTTCATTTTTTTTTTTTCTAAAAGCAGAGTTTATGAAGATTCACCTGTTTCGCTAAAAAATGGAATGAAGAAGTTCCAAACAGGATCTTAGGTGCTCCATAAAAAGTCTAGAGTTAACCATAACTCCATTTCCCCCTATTTCGCTAAAAAATGGAATGAAGAAGTTCCAAACAAGATCTTAGCTGCTCCATAAAAGGTCTAGAGTTAAACCATAACTCCATTTTTCCCGAGTAGAGTTCGTGGAGTTAAACAATGGGTATAGATAAACATTTTTTTTTTCAAAAGATCGGTATAGATAAACATTTAAATGTACACCATAACTCTATAAAAATCTAGAGTTAACCATAACCCCATAAAAAATTGATGTCTTATGCACTTAAATCAACAAAATACATGGTGTATGTTCCACATATTACATATAAACTCATCATATATGAGTGTGTGTGTAAATGTAGAATATGAGAGCTATAAATCCGTAAGACCATCAATTGTTATCATTGTAAAAAATTAACAACATCATCATTCTCATGGTCATTTAAACAATCCGCACATGTTAAATGGGCCACGATTGTTTATTTGTTGAATATCATCCCCATGCTATCACAGCCGCTGCGAAAAATCGCGGACTGCTGTAGATGTCATATCGATAATAGCGGCCGAAAACCTCTGCCACTGTTTGCTGCCGTACAACCGCTATTTTGGTACCCTGCCCGAACCAAACACACGGGAACCAGGTCGTGCCTCACGGTACGTCGTTGTAGGCCTCGCGCAATTGCTCTTTGAACCGGTTTCAGCGCCGCGGCATCGCGCTTACCTGGTCGTGCACTACTGCACTGGCCTCACTGACCGCGCGTACAGTTCACTTGGGAATTCAAAGGCTCTGGCCACGCATAAAGGCCAGCACATGCTTCGGCTCCGTCATTTTTTTTTTGTTCGCTTGATTACTGCTCGTGCCGTGGCAAGCGCCGTGGCAAGCGAGTCAGTACGTATCATTTATTTGCCTGCGCCATTCACGGACACGGACGCGATAATCCGCTCAGTCCCGCAGTAATAAGCAGAGTAGGGATCAGTAGAAACTTGGTCGCCGTTCAGTGGGTCGGTTCAGGGCACGATGACGCCTGTCTCTGCTGCTTTTGTACCAGTCGGCACGTAGTTCTCCTCCGGTGCGTAGGAGGAAGGAACACTGTGCGAACAGTGACTGGGAGAGTGACGTGAGATGTTATGATCCTGTCAGTCGTTTTAGAGCGCCGTCTATAGATGCGCTGCAAATCTAGCTGGCATGCATTGCTCTGTCATCAAGATCGGAACGGGGTTAGGCATAGGCCCCAATGGTTGCACGTTGCAGGCAGAAGCAGTGCAAAAACTTCTTGGATTAGCCTTTAGGTTTTCTTGGTTGCTTTGAGCTGCTAGCGAACTCGTGTGCTGGTTCAGAAACAGAGTAGCGGCCCCTGGTCTCTGCAATCTGCAATTCTGCAAATAATCCAGGTCTCTGCAATCTGCATGCAGTATATCCATTTCCCTCGCTCGTGCGCGTGCACGGCTTAGAAAAATGTTGGGGATAAAAATTTCAAAAAACACTTATGGTTCGAAAAACAGAGTAGGGATTGCAAACGTTTGTAATAATGAAATTGAATGGATATGACATAGGTAGCTTACATTCAAAGGTAGAACTTTTAGTGAGAATTTGAATATTAGTAGGACATGATGTAGATAGTTAGGTAGGATATAATTTAGTAAATTTATATGTTAAGATAGAACTTATAGTGCGAATTATAACTTTATAAAGGATATAGATTAGACCTAAATAAGGCTCGGTTCACATGCTCTACTTAAGTCCACCGAGCTTGATCGGACCCACATACCTTAATGAATAATACTAAGATCTAAGCACTGAGAAGCAAATTGTACAAACTTTTTCTCTCATCTTGAGCTATTTATTTAATTATTTTCTAATCTAACTAAAAAAAGGGGGGTGTTGTAGTCTGAGTAAGCCCAACCTAAAAACAGAGGCCTAATTTCACATATTGGAGTAGTGGATGTGAAATTCCAACAAAAAAAATCCTAAGTGTTTTTTCTGGCCAAACCAGTAGTATGCATAGTTTTCAAGTGGACATATGGATTTTCATGATTAATTTTTGATAAATGCCATATTTTTCTAATGATGTAAGTGGATGATCCATAACCAAAAAAATTCTTTGAGAAAAGATAAAAGAAATGCTGGAGGGCCAATATCTTGCTAGAATAGAGGCCTGAGCCCCTGAGCTCGACTTGGAGGGAATTGAGCATAGTTTAAATGTGGCTGCCCCTGTATTAAAGGAAACCAGCTCCTCCTATCATCCTCTTCCTCAACCCTCCCTCAGGCCTCGTCATTATATAACACAAAGATCAGAGCTGGTTGACAAACACTCACACCTAGCAAAACAGCTATATGCAACAGGTGGAGGAGAGCTCCAAGCCACCAGCACAGCCAGCCAACTGATCGCTCTCTGCTCATATCGTTCAGAGACTTCGTCCAAGGTAAATGCCCAACGCATGTTGTTCTGTGCAAAATGCAGCACGAGACGTGTGAGTTGTGACGCTAATTAACATCGTGCATGTAAACCGTGCGTCTTAGTGATCGAAACCCTGTGCGGCGGCGCGCAGGCCGGCGGTGACGATGAGCAGGAACAACGGCAAGGCGTCGAAGCTGGAATTCCTCAGGATGGGACTGTCGAGGGCGAGGGGCGGGCCATCGACGACGACGACGGCGCGGCCTGGCGGGGAGAGCGGCGGCAACGCCGGCAGCACTACGTCGCCGCGCCGGGTGTCGTCCTCGTCCTCGTCCACCGCGTCGCCGCCGAGCTCGTGCGTGTCGTCCGAGGGCAGCCCAGACGCGGGCGCGGGCGGCGCGCCAGTGGCGTCCGGCGGCGCGGCGCCCATGGTGCTGGCCGGGTGCCCCCGGTGCATGATGTACGTGATGCTGTCCCGGGAGGACCCCAGGTGCCCCCGGTGCCACAACGCCGTGCTGCTCGACTTCAACGACGGCGACCAGCAGCGCCGCGCCCGTCATCAGCGCCGGTGAAATTGGCGGGCTACCCACGCGCGGTCCAGCTGATCGATCTATCGGACTCGAATAGGCTGCTGAGCTGAGCTGAGCTTCGTTGTTGCCTTCTTCAAGTCGTCGTCGTAGTAGCTTAATTAATTTCCCATTCGCGCCCGAGTTTGTTTGGATTACCAAAGGAATTATTGCATAGACCTGTTTCTTCCGCGCGGCACGGTGTCGAAGGGATTGGTCTAGGTAATAATTTCATGCTTTGTTAGACAATAAATAATAATTTCGTGTTCTTAGTACTATGCCCTGTGCTAGTTTTCCTTTTGATATATAATCTTGTTCACAAGTCTATATTCTGATGAGCATTGTTCTATTTTGATTGAAGTTACTCTCTTGTCCTACCACATTGATCTTTTCTCATACTAGTACCGAATGGTGGGTGCATAAATATGCTGCAGCCGCATGCAATGCAATTGATGAAATGCATGTGCATTGTGGTGCATGCAGTAGTGTTACGATGACAAAGCTGAAACTGCATATGCACTTATGCAGCATGTGGATCAATTAAAGGAATGGGGAGCTTCGATGTGTTCAGATAGGTCCAGTATGATCGCCAATGCAGAAATCTCTCCTGGGGTGAGACCCAATAACGGAAATCCTGGAAGCAGTGGAAGTATATAGCTTGGTTATCTTGTTCAGTTCACTGCTTGCATGCATTCTGTGAGAGGTCATACCTGAACTCCATGGAATTAACTAAAGTACCAGATGCAAACCGATAAACTTGTTTTCTTGAAAAAAAAATGATAAAATTGTAAACACATTTGAGGGTTGTAGTTCCGTTGCTTAGATTTTTCTTGTGGTTGCTGTGGAACTTGTCGATTTGGATTCAAGTATGAGTCCTTATAATTCTGTATATATGTTTTTTAGAAAGCAATTACGATACTAATTTAGCGCCAGTCAAATTAAGATAGGTTGAGTGTTCAGTCAAAAAAAGATAATTCAGTCAAAAAAAGATAGGTTGAGTCCATGTACGACTACGTTTAATTTGCGTGGGGTAGTTTGCGTGCTTGTTTCTGAGTATGTGCATGTATTGATTGGATTTTGAAAAACCAAACTGTAGTGTTCTGAAAACAGAACTTGTGAACGTGCCATACAGAGGCCTATGTGAACAATCATGTGAAGTCATGAACATTGCTTTAGCAGGTGCACAGTTCGTTGGCTGATGGACGATCGATGTGACTCCGCGCGGCACCCTAAGTCCTCCGAAACTGTCTTATATACTCACTCAAATAGTAATACTATAGTAGCATAGTGTTTTTTATTGTCCTTTAAAAGGTTTATATGATTTGATACCTTATCTACCTAGAGTAGAGGACAAAAAAAAAAAAAAAAAAAAGTCTAAGCACGATATTTTTCGAGTATGCCCCAACCAAGTTCATTGGAAAAAAACTACTAATATCTACCATATCAAAGAAAATATAGTTCTTAATGGATCGAATGATAGGTCCCAAAAAAATGGATCGAATGATACTCAATTGATGTGGTAAACATTACTGTTATTTTTACTACTACGTATAAACTTAGTAAAATTTCGGGTAATTCAACCTTTGGCAAACTTAGAAGTGCCAAGGAAACAACGAGAGCAGCTAGTAAACGTAGTACAGAGAATGACTCGCAAGCTAATCCTGATAGCGAGAAGCAAAAGCAAAGTATCTTGAGAAGAGGAAGGAGCATGGAACCATCAGGCAAGGAAAGCCCCAAGGGCCAAGGTCATGAGCCCGATCGAAAGTGATGCGGCCGCGACAGCGACAACGAACCCCTCGAATCAGAAGTGCCGAGAAGGGAGATGGATGCTGGGTGGTTAGGGTCATTGAAATTGAGGCCTATTGCCGATTAACTCGCTTTTAATCCGTATAAATGCCCGAGTAATTGGAGACAGTTGTGCTGCTGGCTGCTCTGCTGCCACAAGGGGGGATGGGGGCGGGCGGTGTCAGCAGCGCGATTAAACCCCTCCCCAACCCTTTCGCTTCAATGCCCCTGACCTGGCCCCTGCTGTTGCAATTGCAAGCGGCGAGCGAGCGCAGCAACGCACGGCACAGCTCGATCGCCTGTGCTCGCCTGCTCGGCATCGGCAGACGCGCGGTGGCCTTGTTATCTTGTGCTGGGCTGCTGCTGGCTTGTGTAATGGCCATCATTTCTTCGCGGGCGCCCGCACCACACGGAATTGATTAGCCCCGTCCTTGGCCAAACAATTTGGCACTGGAAGCGGTACCGCATAGTACCCGATGTACTTGCCGACACTGTACGGTCCATGGAATGGCCAAGAGAGATCCGTCGAAATCACTTGCGCCCAAAGACACGGCACAGCTGGACGCACCGTAGCAGCGCATTGTCGCATTGATTCATGGTAATGGCCTATGGTACTCGATCCTACCCAGACGAGGAGTATTTCACTTCAGAGTGCGAGCGGTTCAGTGGTATCGATCGGCATCGGTTCACTCCCTTCCCCCACCCGTCAGAAAACGACCCAACGCAGTGTCCATGGCCGCGGCGACGACGTCTGGGTGCCAGCCACTGCAGACACCAGCATCGCCTGGCCAGGGTTCAGGTGTGCTCCGTGCATGCATGCAGCTGCAACAAGCATGGACGGATTCATCAGTTCAAGCTCAACCCCGCGTACATTAGCATGGTCGTAAATTCACAAGTGCAGTGACGACGGAGCGCCAACCACTCGGCTCAGCACCCTTTAAATCCGCTTCCTAAAATTTCAGCTGCTGATCCCTTGGTGATTAAAGAAAGGCTTCAATGCGGTATAGTGCCTAGAGCGAGAAAACGATGATTTAGTGCTCATGAATGGCGGTTGTTGCATGGCATGGCATGGCATGGCGCCAGGCGTTACAGCAGGCCAGGCCCATTTTATGAATATGAACATGAATACGATGACCTGTTCCAGGGTTCCAGGTTTGGTATTCGGCTTGGCTGGCTACCATACCACCCCGGCCGGCCGGCCCCCATGCCAATGCCCGTCGTATGCTGATGGAGCCCTGGAACTGGAAGGTGCCGCTGCCGGTGTGCCTACTCCATCAGGTTACCAACACCTGCTAGTCCACTGGTCGTCTCGTACGTGTCACACTCGGCAATGGCAACTATATATCTATCTGAAAAAAAAAATGAAAAACAAAACAGCAGAACAGTTACAGTATTATATCTGAAAGTGCACAAAGGCCCGGCCCAGCCCCGGAGATGAGAGGTTGAGGCCTGCTCCCGCGGTTCTTCTGCCGACAGCCCAACACCCGCCGCCCGGGCTGTGTGGTTGGGCGCGCGCCGGCACGTACGTCGCCCGCGTCCGGCTGCCGCTCCTCTTCCCGCGCAACCGCCGGCGACTCCACTTTCCGGCGGCACGGCACCGTGCGCCGATGCAGGTGCAGCAAAGATCGATAAATACTTGGGGGAGAGACGCCAATTCGGGTGGGCACGCGGCCGGGGAATGTGTATGTTCCAATTCCAAACCACTAGCCGCCGATTCCCGTGAATGAATAAGGCAAAAGGCTAGAGGAGAGGAAGAGGACCACCAGTGGCGAGCTGATGAAGAAGCTGGTGGCAGAAGATGAGAAAGAGAGATAGGCAAAGCTGGACTGCACGTAGATACCATACCATGATGCTAGAGCCTAGAGCCTAGAGGGGGCAGATCGAAGCGGCCGTAGATCGGCCTGTTTGGACCATTTGCCATACGAATTAGCGAAAGACATCATGGATCACCTGAAACCTTCGTCCATGCCCATACTACATCGTCATAGCAAACCGCCAATGTTGCCTACAAAGGCAGGCAGCCTAGAAGAGGAGACGACCATGGATGGATGGGCCAAACTTGGATGGACCTAACGTCATAATGGGAATGGGCCGGCCCGGACCTGGCCCTGGACCTGGCCCTGTGGCCTCAAGGCCAGTTTGCGAGGCCATGGGTCGACCTGAATATGAAAAATCCTTTGGCCTCGTTGGCCCAATGGGACTATGAGGCCGACCCAAAATATTATCAACTATTTGTAATTGTACACTTAATAAACAAGTAAAAATTAGACATACTTTGCATTTCTGTAATGTTTTGGAGCACAACACAAAAAACTCACTTTATCACAACAAACATCTGGAGCTGACAGTATCATATCATGACAGCTGAGATAAAGAAAAATGCAAGAAAAATATGCCATAGCCATAGAAAACTGTGACATTACTAAAATACCAGAGGCGCTGTGCAAGAACAGTATTTAAATGACAACTGAAGAAGCTATCTGATAACACCATCTAATAAACAATCATTAAGCTTGCTAACAAGAAATTACAAAAGGGCTAGTGTCTCCAACAACTGAAGGTTTAAAATTCTTGGTGTTTGCTAAAAATTATTACTAACAAGAAATTAGTCTCCAGAGATCTAACAACAGATCAATATGAGTTTGTGAAAGGATGAAGACAATAAATAAAGCCAAGTGCAACAGATAAATCTGGTCGTGCAACAGATCTTCCCTATTGAAACAGGTGTCAAGAAAGAGGTACCCCCTTGGTACAGCTGCTGGTTCCCTTCATCATCCATGTTTGTGATCTAAAAAATGCAATAATGTACTAGTGGTCAGCTGATAAATAAAGTGCTAAACAAGCAGTAAATAACTATGGAAATGGATGACTGTAAATGGATGACTGTAAATGGATGTCAAACAAGCAGTAAATATCTAGATCCAGATAAAGAAAATAAGAAACTAATTCTCACAGCATAAGGCACATGGTAACCTACTCTTCTGATCCTATACATAACTAGCAGTAGCATCTATTTTCAGAGATAGCAGTAGCATCTGTTTTTCACAAAAAAAGAGAGATAGCAGTAGCACCATTTTCAGTATTTGCTTCAGTATAAGTAGTGTCTGCTTTCAGTTATTGCTATTGTCAGGTTTTGCATCAAGTCTGAACGAACATGGATTATAGAAAATTTGCAAGTTCAACTTTTCTAAAGCACTTGCAGAGTGGCAGAGTTGGGGAGACCTGGATCCTGCTATACAAAAATAGTAATAATACAGCTAGAGTGTAGTATCAGAATTCCAGAACACCAAACCACTCCACCCTCCCAGCATTTGATAACCATCACAAGAAAACAAGAGGACGACGCCATCACGATTAGAGCAAAGCCCAGCGCAGCAGGCAAGTATACTAGTGGTAGTGTCAACACAGCACGGGCGGGCGGCGGCATGGCACGGTAATGGTGGCAGCACGCAGAGGAGCACCCGGAATCCGTGCTAGCCACACGACGGTACAGCAAATTTCTTTAGAAAACGTACCCAAATCCGTGCGCAGGGGAGGAGCACCCGGACTTCCTGGCGGCACCTAGCAAGGGAGAGGATGAATGACAGGAGATCCGGCCTGCACGGGAGGAGCACCCACCTCACCAGCGCACCTCCCAAACGGGAGTTGAGTGCGTTAGGCCTTGTAGCCCACGGACCACCACGACTACCCAGCCCATTTCGTTCCTTGCGCTCCCCCACCCCAAACCCCTCCCCCCCACCCGCCAGACCCACCACCCCGGCATGCAATCAATCGTCCCATCACCTGAAATGCTGAAACTCTTCTGCATCCTCCTCAGTCCTCACCCCACACAGCGCAGCACCTGCCAGCCACTCGTTCCATGGGCTTTTGACACCGTACAACCTGCCGGTGCCGGCCGCTATTACCTCATGTGTCCTCTTCCTCTACCACCTGATGAAATTTAAAAGATGTTCCCACCTGCGGCCTGCCCAAGGCAAAAAGACTGGCAGGCACGAGCGAGTACTCGATCAGGCCGGGTTTGTAACGATTTCGATCCTGATCTTTCACTTGCTCATGATCTGCGCCCAAAGCCAATTCAGTGGTCTGCCCGGATCAGATAGACGATGGTCGAAGCCTCCAAAAAGTCATGGCCGCGGGGCGGGCGATAGCCTTGCCGTCCGCTCGCTCGGCGTCGGGACCTTGCATGCAGGCAGCGGGAAGCCAAACCAAACCAAGCCAAACCAAGCCAAAGCACCATCATCATGAGCCGAGGCACTCCCCCTGTTCGCTTTCGCTAGTCTAGCTGTGCACTCAGTCGGGTGACAGGGCAGGAGTTTGTCACCAGTGGCAAGGCACTCACTTCACTATACTCACCAGTGGCAAGGCACTCACTTCACTATCCATTTCGCAATATGAGGAAGGGTAGATCTGTCCATATGATTATAATGTGTATATATAAATTTTGGATTAATGTCTATATTTAAATTTCAAGTTTCTATCAATAGTGCCAAGCATGTTTTTTTTATTAATGATCTATATCTTCGCAACCTGGAGAAAGCATATTAAATGCAGAATTTTCTCATTGACATTGCAAAGAATTGAAATTATTGCAAGACAGTTATATTGCGTGAGACAAGAACTATGAAAAAAATCTATGGTCATATACAATTGCATGAGATAAGAACTATGAAAAATCTTATCGTCAGATTGTTTTTATGTTATTTTTTAAATGAAACCGTAGCAAAGCACGGGCACTATACTAGTAATCTTTAGGAATACACAGGTTCTCCCAATTAAACAAACACGGAAGCAAATATATAGAAGCAATGAAAGAGGAAAAACCAGGAAGCAGCTTGAAGGCTATGATACCTGCTATGAACGTCGAACTTTATGGCACCGTCTGCAAGGTTCTACAACAGAAAACTTAGCAGTGGCTGGAACTTTGTCTGTAATGTATGTTTTGATAGCCTTAAGTGCTCTTGGGGCTTCCCTCCGAATACCATCGCGCAGAGGGAAGCACCATTCACGATCTTTTTCAGAACACCTCCAACCATAACAGGTGTCCAATGTAACAGACTCAAGTGACTCTGAGTTCTTGAGGATGTGACATGTTAGCTCAACCAAGCTTTTTGCAGAGGTAAACCCTGAGATCTTCACACTCTTGAGGTGGCAATAGTTGTGTTCATCAATCTGCCTCAAACTTGAGGAATCTTCAAAAACTGATGTATGCCGCATATATAGCTGAGTTACCTGAAGAATGAAAGGAACATGAATTTATGTATCCAACAATTACTACATATCTATGCAGGACATAATCAATGAGAGCCTTACATCTAAGACCAAAGTCTCTAATAAAGGAGATGCATCAAGGAAAGAAACCAGAGAAAAATAATCATAGGATGGGGGGAATGTCAAAAATGTTGTAGTTGAAATGGTCAGTTGCTTGAGATACATGAACTTGGTAGGCAACATTGGTGTATGGAAATCCTGTTCAAAAAATATAGCGTGGCTTAGATTTAAAAAATTGTGCTCAGCATATCTCAACTCTATAAGACCTAAAGTTTTAGTATATACCTCATTATGAGAAGTTAAGTAAAGAGTCTCAAGATTTGGCAAAATTGACGGCAGCTCAGAGCGAGCATAACAGACCACATTTCCAAAGAGCAAGCCTAAGTGTTTCATTTGCAATGTTTCTCCAGAGAGTTTTACCTTCCCCCCACGGATGTTTAAATTGGAGAGATTAGGAGCTTTGCTCTCTATCACCTTTAGCCTGCAGCATTCACCAACACTGAGGCTGCTGAGTTGCTGCAACTCACAAGGTATCTTTAGACAAATTATTTCTTGGCAATCAAAGAGCATCAGCCGCTCTAAAGCATGAGAATGGGAAAAAAAGCACTCCAACTCATACCCCGTAATACCGACAGTTTTCAAACACAAACTTGTCAGGCTTCTTAAGGGGCCAAGTTCAGGTGTGGGATGGAAGGCACAATAGCCAAGTTTAAGATGCCGGATGGAGTTTCTAATCCCTTCCGATAGAAGTGAACACGGGAAGTTGTACTTTATCATCTCAGATATTGGCAGAAGCACTAATTCTTCAATCCCTGGTACAACAGCAACCTGAAGCCAACGGTCAAGATCGCAATTATTGGCAATACCATGATTTAATACAAGGTGCAAAGTCTTCACGCCAACACCCGAGTGCCTTCTCAGAATGCAGTCAAGTGTATGTCTGAAATTCGCTTCAGATGCATGTGTTCTCGACCCAAGAGTATCCTTATTCAAGATGAGGTTAGGACGACATCTCCAGGTATGTAGAAACGCACGAGACACACAAGAAGCACGAGCAGCATCACACAGTGGCACAAGGGAAAGTATATGGCGCCAGATGTCCTGCATGTACAGCCATGGGAACTCAATTGTTACTTAGACAAGTAGGGTTAGAACAAACACAAGCACATGGGTAATCCACCTCTGATTGCACAAGGTTAGCTAAATGGGAAAGTAATATAACGCATGGGAACTTCAATGACAATTAATAATATGGTTAATAAGGATAAACTTTTCTATGCAATGCTCAGTTTACCTAAATCCCACTAACACTAAGTTATCAAAACAGAATGTTTTTTTCATATTTTTCTCAAATGGACATGCATAGTTGCCAATTGCGATGGCTAGGCCTGCTTCCGGATTGGACTTCACAGAACAAGCATTAAATATCTGCTTTCAATTTGACTAAAAAGATTTTATGGACATGAGACTGTATTTTCTTATCTGCGAAGGCTTAGTAATATCTGTCACATC